>CAUYON010061516.1:0-33370 GCA_963573935.1 Arctocebus calabarensis
TTGTGGCGGGCGCCTGTAGTCCCAGCTACTTGGGAGGCAGAGGCAGGAGACTCGCTTGAGCCCAGGAATTGGAAGTTGCTGTGAGCTGTGATGCCACAGCACTCTATCCAGGGTGACAGCTTGAGGCTCTGTCTCAAAAAAAAAAATCACCTTAAGTTCAGATTCAGATTGGAACACCTGAAAAGCCAATAGCAGCAAAGATTCTTATTCTAAAAGTTCCCGTGAAGGGACTGGCTACTGGAAACATCCTCCCCACCCCCACACACCCAAGAAGAGCTGGTCTGCTTGCTGAGAAGGCAGCACCCAGGGCCGCTCTCCATGGTTCTGAACACAGTTGTCTGCTGGAGCATAGTTGTTTCTTGATCCACCCTATGATCTCGATAAACGTCTGTTAACTTCCCTAGTACTTGCAGATTTTTCTTTTCTTTTCTGTTTTTTTTTTTTTTTTGTAGAGACAGAGTCTCACTTTATTGCCCTCGGTAGAGTGCTGTGGCATCACAGCTCACAGCAACCTCCAACTCCTGGGCTTAGGCGAGTCTCTTGCCTCGGCCTCCCGAGTAGCTGGGACTACAGGCGCCACAACGCCCGGCTATTTTTTTGTTGCAGTTCAGCTGGGGCTGGGTTTGAACCCGCCACCCTCGGTATATTGGGTCGGCACCTTACTGACTGAGCCACAGGTGCCACCTTTTTATTTTATTTGTTTTTTTAGACAGTCTCATTATGTCGCCCTTGGTAGAGTGCTGTGCCATCACAGCTCACAACAACCTCAAACTCTTGGGCTTAAATGATTCTCTTGCCTCATTCTCCCACGTACCTGGGACTACAGGCACCCGCCACAATGCCCGGCTATTTTTTGTTGCAGTTGCCATTGTGGTTAGCTGGCCCCAGGCCAGGTTCAAACCCGCCAAGTTCAGTGTATGTGGCTGGTGCTGTGATGGCTGTACTATGGACGCCGAGTCAGATTTCCCTTCCCTTCCCTTCCCTTCTTTTTCTCCTCCCCTCCCCTCTCTCTCTCTCTCTTTCTCTCTCTCTCTCCCCCACCCCATCTTGCCCAGCTAGAATGCAGTGGTGTCATCATACCTCACTGTAATCTCAATTTCTGGGCTGGGCTCAAGCCATCATTCTGCTTCAGCCTCCCGAGTAACTGGGACTATAGGCATGCATCATGATGCCCGGCTAATTTAAAATTTTTTTAGAGATGTGGGGTCTTGCTATATTGCTCTGGTTGATCTTAAACTCCTGGCCTCAAGCAATCTTCCTGTCTTGGCCCCTCAAAGCACTAAGATTACAGGTGTGAGTCATCACGCTTGGTAGCCACTATCACATTTTTATTATTACTATTGTTTTTAAGTAAATTGATGCCAGTCACTTGAATTCAGCCCTTGCTTTCTGGAAGTCCCTTCCTCCAAGTTCCCCATAATCATTTTAGTTCCCTGGACAACTTCACCCAACACCCATTTTCCCGGGGGATCTCCTTCCCCAATTACATGTCCTGGGGAATTGGGAGATTTTAGGGCAAAGTCACTGTGTTCACTCCAAATGGCTGCTGTAAAAAAATTGCTGTGAACTTAGTGGCTTACAACAGCACAAACACATTCTTTTACAGATTTGAAGGTCAGAAGTCTAAAATAGGCCCTAAAGGGCTAAAATCAAGGTGTTGGCGGGGCTTGTTCCTTTTGGAGGCCTCAGAGGAGAATCCGTGTGCCTGCCTTTCTTAGCTTCTAATGGCCACATGTGTGTCTTGGCTTGTGGACCCTTCCTTATCTCCAGAGAACATCCCTCCAATCTCGCTTTTGTCATTACATCACCTTCTCTGTAGTCAAATCTCCATCCCTCTTAAAAGCACACTTGGCATTCCATTTAGAGTTCATTCAAATAATCTAGGACAATCTCCCCATCTCAAGATCTATAACACAAACACATCTGCAAAGTCCCTTTTTCCAAATACAGGCATATTCCTGGGTTCCAGGACTAGGCCCAGGATGTCTTTGGAGGCCATTATCTGTGACCACACTCCCTCTTTCCTCCACTAGTCCCAGATCATAGGAAGGCTAAATCCCTGCTTTGTCCTGGAGATCTGTATTGTGTCTGATTCTGTCATCTCCTCAAACTGCCTCTTACCCCAGCTTCCTGATGAGACCTCAATATCCATTCTCCCCTCAGGAATAGTAAATTTGAGTGTTGACACAGGTAATCTGAGTACAGACTCAGCTTTTTGTGGCACTGTGTGCCCATCTGTAGGAAAGTTCTAACAGCAGGATATAGACAGTGTCAGGCACCACGCTTCCGGGAAGAGCATGCCCTTCTCCCTCCCTCCCTCACTCCACATGTTGGCTGAGATGCCAATGTGGTGGATGGAGCTCAAGTAGTCATCTTGGACCATGAAGAAAAAGCCACAATTGATGATGGAGCACCAAGTTGGAGGGAGCCTGGGACCCTGATGGGTGTGGAACCCCAAGATACCAGGGTAGCTGCCTCTGCATGTGAAAGAGAATACTCCTCATTTGCAATAAAACTAATTGCTAGGGGCTCAGCGCCTGTGGCTCAACGGGCTAAGGCGCCAGCCACGTACACCTGAGCTGGTGGGTTCGAATCCAGCCCGGGACCGCCAAACAACAATGACGGCTGCAACCAAAAAATGGCTGGGCATTGTGGCGGGCGCCTGTAGTCCCAGCTACTTGGGAGGCAAAGGCAAGAGACTTGCTTGAGCCCAGGCATTGGAGGTTGCTGTGAGCTGTGATGCCACAGAACTCTATCCAGGGTGACAGCTTGAGGCTCTGTCTCAAAAAAAAAAAAACCTAATTGCTAGGGCGGCGCCTGTGGCTCATCGAGTAGGGCGCTAACCCCATATACCGAAGGTGGCGGGTTCAAACCCAGCCTCGGCCGAACTGCAAAAACAGAAAAATAGCCAGGTGTTGTGGCAGGCGCCTGTAGTCCCAGCTACTCCGGAGGCTGAGGCAAGAGAATCGCCTAAGCCCAGGAGTTGAAGGTTGCTGTGAGCTGTGTGATGCCACGGCACTCCACCAAGGGAGTGAGACTCTGTCTCTACAAAAAAATAAAAAATAAAATAAATAAATAAATAAAATTGCTAACTTATGGGCAGAATACTGCCTCACCTGAAAGATGTCCTCAGAAACTGTGAGTATGTTTTGTTACAGAGCAAGGGTTAGTTAAGGTTACAGGTGGAATTACAGCAGTTAATCGACTATCTTAAAATAAGGAAATTAGCCTGGATTATCTGGTGGATCCAAACTAATAAAACATAGGGATTTAAAGATGCTATGTTGCTGGCTTTGATGAGCAAAGATGGGGACATGAGCTAAGAAATGCAAGTGGCCTCTAGACACCAGGAAATGGATGCTCCCTTAGACCTTCCAGAAAAAAATACAGCCTTGTTGACTCTTTGATTTTAGCCCAGTGACCCTTTTGGTCTTCTGACCTTGAGAACTGTAAGATAATAAATTTGTGTTGTTTTAGGTTGTTGGTGAGTGGAATCTTAGCTGGGTTTTCCAATCCGATACCATCTGCCTTCTGGGGATTGTGGGCTGGGATGGCACCAGAAATGGGTAACTTCATGAAACCCAAGAAGATAGTGCTGGTCCTGGCCCAATGCTACTCCAGATGCAAAGCCGTCATTATAAATAATGTTGATGATGACACTCAGACCTCCCCTACAGCCATGCTCTGGTGTCTGAAATTAACCACTATCCCTACACAGTGACAGCTGCCATGGGTGAGAAGAAGATTGCCAAGCAGTCAAAGATCAAGTCTTTTGTGAAAGTTTATAACTACATGGCTCAGTGCCTGTGGCTCAACAGGCTAAGGCGCCAGCCACGTACACCTGAGCTGGTGGGTTCGGGCCCACCAAACCACAATGACGGTTGCAACCAAAAAATGACCAGGCATTGTGGCATGTGCCTGTAGTCCCAGCTACTTGGGAGGCGGAGGCAGGAGACTCACTTGAGCCCGGGAATTGGAGGTTGCTGTGAGCTGTGATGCCACAGCACTCTATCCAGGGTGACAGTTTGAGGCTCTGTCTCAAAAAAAAAAAAAAAAAGAAAGAAAGAAAGAAAGTTTATAACTACAATCACCTCATGCCAACAATATAGTCTGTGGATATCCCCTTGGACAAAACTGTTGTCAACAAGTATGTCTTCAGAGACCCTGCTTTTCTCTTTCTTTTTTTTTTTTTTTTTGAGACAGAGTCTCACTTTGTTGCCCTTGGTTAGAGTACTGTGGTGTCACAGCCAACAGCAACCTCAAACTCCTGGAATCAAGCGATTCTCTTGCCTCAGCCCCCCTAGTAGATGGGAGTACAGGTGCCCACCACAACGCCTGGCTATTTTTAGAGACAGGTCTTGCTCTTGCTCAGGCTGGTCTTGAATCCGGAGCTCAGGCAATCCACCAGCCTCATCCTCCCAGAGAAAGATCCTGCTCTTAAATACAAGGCCCTAAGGGAGGCCATAGAACATTCAAACATTCTCTTCATGTTTGAAGAGAAATACAAGATGGACAAGAGTAAGTGGTTCTTCCAGAAGCTGCAGTTTTAGATGTTTTTTTGTTTGTTTGTATCAGTCATTAAAAATATTTTGGGGTGGTATCTGTGGCTCAAAGGAGTAGGGTACCGGCCCCATATCCTGGAGGTGGTGGGCTCAAATCCAGCCCTGGCCGAAAACTGAAAAAAACTACTAAAAAAAATAAAAAATAAATTTGTGTTGTTTTATTTTTCATTTTTTTTTTTTATTTTTTGAGACAGAGCCTCAAGCTGTCACCTTGGATAGAGTGCCGTGGCATCACAGCTCACAGCAACCTCCAATTCCTGGGCTCAAGCGAGTCTCCTGCCTCCGCCTCTCAAGTAGCTGGTACTACAGGTGCCCGCCACAATGCCTGGCCATTTTTTGGTTGCAGCTGTCATTGTTGTTTGGCGGGCCTGGGCTGGATTCGAACCCACCAGCTCAGGTGTACGTGGCTGGCGCCTTAGCTCGTTGAGCCACAGGTGCCGAGCCAATTTGTGTTGTTTTAAAGCACTAAGTTTGTAATCATTTGCTATGACAGCAATAGAAAGCAAATACATAATTGATCCAGGATTGTTCCTTGAAATCTTTTTCTATCTTTAAGGCCCTTGATTAATAATAATAATAAAAATCAAAACCAAGCAACACCAACAACTAAACACACTATTCACTGTCCATCTGCCTGAAATAATCTCAGCCCACTACACTTTTCATCTTCGGTAAGCCACACAATAACCTTACAAAGGAAAGGTAAAGCCTTCAACACAAATGTGGGAAAAGAAAACAGGCTGAAAACGAACAAGCTAGTCATCTATCTCAAATGTTAGCAAAAAAAAACAAAACAGCACGCCAAAGTCAAAGAAAGAATGAAAGAATAAATAAGAAAGAAAGGGGGCAGTGCCTTTGGCTCAGTGTGTAGGGCCCCAGCCCCTGTATACTGAAGGGGGCTGTTCAAACCCACCTGGGGCCAAACTGCAACAACAAAAAAAATAGCCAGGAGCATGGAGGACGCCTGTAGTCTCAGCTGCTCAGGAGGGGGAAGCAAGAGAATTGCCTAAGCCCGGGAGTTGGAGGTTGCTCTGAGCTGTGATGCCACAGCACTCTACCAAGGGCGATAAAGTGAGACTCTGTCTCTACGAAAAAAAAAAAAGGAATAAGAAAGAAAGATTCAACTAGGCGCCTATAGGTCAGTGAGTAAGATGCTGGCCATATACAGCGAGGTTGGACAGGTTTGAGCCCGGCCTGGGCCTGCTAAACAACAATGACAACTACAACAACAAACAAATAGCCGGGCATTGTGGCGGGAGCCTGTAGTCCCAGCTACTTGGGAGGCTGAGGCAAGAGAATCGCTTAAGCCCAAGTTTGCGGTTCTGTGGGCTGTGACATCACGGCACTCTACCAAGGGTGATATAGTGAGAGTCTGTCTCAAAAAAAAAGAAAGGAAGCATGAAAGAAATAATAAAAATCAAACACACAATGGAAACTAATGCTCTCTATTATTATTCATGAAATAAGATTGAATAAGATCAACCTACAGAAGGCTGGGTGAGGTGATTCATGTCTGTAATCCTAGTGCTCTAGGAGGCTGAGGCAAGAGGATCCAGTAAGTTCAGGAGTTCAAGACCAGCCTTAGCAAGAGCGAGACCCCTGTCTCTACTAAAAATAGAAAAACTAGCCGGTCATTGTGGCAGGTGCCTGTAGTCCCAGTTCCTTGGGAGGCCAATGCAAAGAAGATCACTTGAAACCAAGACTGTGAGGTTGCTGTGAGCTATGATGATGCCATAGCACTCTACCCCAGGGCAACAGAGTGAGAATTTGTCTCAAAAAAAATAAAAAATCAGGGCAGTGCCTGTGGTTCAGTGAGTAGGGTGCTGGCCCTATATACCAATAGTGGTGGGTTTGAACCCCATCCTGGCCTAATTGCAACAAAAAAATTGCCAGGCATTGTGGCGGACATCTGTAGTCCCAGGTACTCGGGAGGCTGAGGCAAGAGAATTGCCTAAGCCAAGAGCTGTGAGGCTACTGCTCAAAAAAAGAAAACACAAAACCTCAAATTAAAGAAAAAACCCCAAATATATCATAGTGAGAACCTCCAAAGCCAAGTGTTGATTCTCGTTGATAATTTGAAAAGTGCTACAGTTTAACTCAAAACTGATAAAGAAAAAAGAGAGAGGCTCGGCGCCTCTGGCTCAACGAACTAAGGCGCCAGCCACATACACCTGAGCTGGCGGGTTTGAATCCAGCCTGGGCCCGCCAAACAACAACGGCTGCAACCAAAAAATGGCCGGGCGTTGTGGCTGGCGACTGTGGTTCCAGCTACTTGGGAGGCCGAGGCAGGAGACTCGCTTGAACCCAGGAATTGGAGGTTGCTGTGAGCTGTGATGCAACAGCACTCTATCCAGGGTGACAGCCTGAGGCTCTGTCTCAAAAAAAAAAAAAAAGAAAGAAAGAAAAAAGAGAGAATATACCAAATGACTAATACACAGTTTAACTCAAAACGATAAAGAAAAAAGAGACAGAATATACCAAATGACTAATATACACAATAAGAAAAAGGATCCCTACAGATCTTAAAAGTCCAAGAAGGTGGAACTAAGTGTTTGTGGGCATTATGCCCACTTCACACATGAGGGAAACCTTAGCTCAGATAGGCTGGGTAACTTGCCTAAGCTCACACAGCATGGAACGGAGAGAGTCAGGATTTGAACCCTGACTAGGACCTGCTGGTTCACTCTCTGAGCTACGGCGCCACCTGTCGAGCGCTTCTGGGCTCTGCTACTAATGAAACCCCGCCCCCTTTTGGGGCTCGGTTTGGGGCGTGGCTTAGGTCTTAAACCTCCCTCAGCGGCTCTTGGGCCAAAGCTGTTCAGTCGCTTAGGAGACTCAAATTAAGCTTCCTTTGCCAGCTTCCTTCTGCATTCCGTCTGAATTTCTCTTTCAACCTCAGTTGCCTTTCCGGGTTCGTCTGGCCTTACTTGCCTCTGTTTTCCTGCCACCTCCTCCTGGCGGCAGGCTCCAAATTTCGGTTGTGTTCTTGGTCTCTCTGTCTCAGCGGAGACTGTCAGTTCTTAGCCTCTCTGCTCCAACAGGGGCCCACCACAGCCTGGCATCTTCTGGGAACCCGTAGAAATGCAGAATGTAAACCAATTCACTGAAGCTGAATTGAGATCTGTAGCTAAACAAGACCTTCCCTGCTCCACCAGGACCCCCAAGCCCCAGCCCTCAGCCCCAAGATCACAGCATTTTAAAGGTTGATACCTCTGATCTGTGGGACCCAGGGAACCTTCAACATAAGGATGTCACCTGCAGCAGAATACCTGAGAAAATGGACATCAACAGTGCCCTAAATTTAGATGACAAATGCTCAGTATTGCCTAGTGGAGAAGATTCAAGTTCATTCCAGGCATTTGGGCTTCAGGCACTGTATTAGGAGGGTCCACCTGGAACCCAGAGAGATGTTCCTTTTTCTAATTGCTAATGGAATTTTTTTGTAATCAGGATTATACTTTTAAAGGATCTTAGCAAATTGAGGCATCAACACAGAAAATTCTAGATGTAATAAACTACCAGTGATACATGAAGTTTTAGACCCAAGCCCTAACCCAGTAGTTCTCAAACTTGAGTCTGCAACAGAATCACCATGAGGGCTTGTTAAGACTACTCAGATTGGCCCCAACCTTAAAGTTTCTGATTCAGTGGGACTGGGGTAGGGCTGAGGATCTGAACATCTAGCAAGTTCCTAGAGGATGTTGATGCTGTTGGTCCAGGGAGCACATTTTGAGAACCACTGTTTCCCAACACTGTTACGGCTGCTCTGGAGTTATACTATTCCTTAAGAATAATTTAGAAATAATCCTATCCAGTGCCATATTGTTTCACAATTATAATGAGTTCTGATATGCACTTAAGTACTGATCTGAGTATTTTCCTGTATTTATGCAACACATTTAACATTTTCATTTACATTATGTGCCACCTATAATGTTTATGTTCAGGTGCAACGCTGATAGAGTCAAATACTTTCTTTCTTCTTCTAGTGGCAATTTCACATGCATAGCAATTTCCTTTGTTATGATCGGCTGAAAAATGTCAAATCAAGGTGTGAGATCTGAAAAGACTTTCTGTTATAGAAATCAAAATCTATCAGTGGATATTAAAAAACAAACAAATCTGTCATTCTTCCCATTACATTCCCAGAGTCCTTTCTTAGGCCTGGTTGTAACTCTTCACACTGTGTTCTAATTAGTGATTTATCATCTGAGTTTCTCAAGGGTGCAGGGGTTCCTCAAGGGCAGGACATTCTTCCATTTTAAAAAAAGTGTGTGGAGCCAGGCTCACCTGTAATCCCAGCACTTGGGAGGCCAAGGTGGGTGGATTGCCCAAGCTCAGAGGTTTGAGACCAGCCTGAGCCAGAGCAAGACCTTGTCTCTAAAATAGCTGGACATTGTGGCAGGCGCCTGTAGTCTCAGCTAGTTGGGAGGCTGAGGCAAGAGAATTGCTTGAGCCCAAGAGTTTGAGGTTGCTGTGAGCTATGACGCCACAGCACTCTACCAAGAGTGACCAAGTGAGACTCTGTCTCAAAAAAAAAAATGTGTGTGATAGATGTTTGTTTTTCTACTCTGTGTCTCATTTGTCTTAATAAACATGAAATTACTTCTAGGTGAGGATGTTCTGTGTGTGAGCATCTGTGCCACATGTCTGTGTGAGCATGGCAGATGTGTGCCTGAGATTTTGCATGTGTGAGATTTTGTGGGGGGTGGGGCAGGAGTGGTGGGGGTGGGGGGCTTGTCTGTGATGGTGGTTATGTGATTTCGTTTGGGGACAGAACTGTCTGTGACTGTTTTTCCAGGACCATGTACCAAGCATGTGTCTACACTCAATGTGTGCAGCTCTCTAAGATTTAACAGTGACCATCAGTGGCTGACTGTGGGAAGGTGTCCCTACACCCCTGCTCGTGTGTGTGTCGCTGGATTAAAAATGTGCCCATACCCTGAGTCTCATGGGTTCCATTGGATCCTGGCTGTGTGCTGTGTGGGTCTTGTGTTCCTGTCCCTGTGTCTGGGTCAGTACAGAGCTAGAGAGCAGGGGTTTTGGGTCCCTGGGGTCAAGGTGGCCCTCTGGGAATTTAGCAGCTGGAGATTAGATTTCATGGGATCATGAGAGGAAGGGAGAAAGAAGGATTCTTGGGGCAAGGCCAGGCCAGTCTACAGGCCAGGGCCTCAGTATCTTATGGGAATAGTCATAATAGCTTCTGTTTATTGAGTACCTACCATATTCGGGGCATTGCATTTCATGCTTTAGATATTTGCATTTATACTATTGTATGTATGCAATATTATATATTAAGTATTTATATTATATTTATAAATAACAATGATATGCATTGCTCATAATGTTTTATAATTAGTCACAAGTTACTCTGTATAATAGAAATCTCATTTTCTATTATTCCACTGAAGGTAGGAGGAAACAAGCTCAGAAAGGTAAGTACACTTGCTCAAGGTCACTCAGCAAAGTCAAAATTCAAAGCCACTTCCTCGTGCTTCCAGCCTTTGGATTTAACAACAGCCCTACTCCGTCTAAGGGCTGTTATATGGAGTCATTCATTTACTCCTTATTCTGGCATTCTGAGATAGGTACATCAGTGTCTTCAAGAGGCCTGGAGGGGCAGTCAAGTGAACAAGCTCACGGAGGAGCTTCATCGGCTGCTCTCTAACCTGCCTGCCTCCTATCATCCCTTGCAGCCTTCTGCACAATCCCACCGTGTGGGAAAAAATATTGCCTATTTTACACATGAGGAAACTGAGGCCCAGACTTGTATTTGCTCACAGAAGCACTGGACCCTGGTGTGTCTGACCAGCACATCTCGCTCTTGACCCTGTTCTTGTCCTGCAGGAGGCCAGGGACTCCAAAGGGCCTCTGAAGGGGCTTGGCCAGGCCCTCAGATGCCCATGTCTCTGTCCAGCACTGGGGTCCCAACCTTCCTGCCCTTCTTGCGATATTCCTTAATTTTTCCTTTGGCTTGTTTAGTTTCTGCTTACTGATTAAGCTCACTGTATATTACCTGAATTGTATTTTACCTAGATGGGTTGGGGTTTGGTTTTTACTTCTTTCTTTCTTTCTTTTGTGTCTGTGTGTGTGTGTGATATGAAAGTTTTATATGTATTTTTTTTTTTTTTAGGCAGAGCCTCACTATGTTGCCCTGGGTAGAGTGCGTGGCATCACACTCACAGCAATTTCAAACTCTTTGGCTCAAGCAATTCTCTTGCCTTGGCCTCCCAAGTAGCTGGGACTACAGGTGCCTGCCACAACACCCAGCTATTTTGTTCTTGTTGCTGTCGTAGTTGTCATTGTTGTTTGGCAGGCCTGAGCTGGGTTCAAACCTCCCAGCCCCAGTGTATGTGGCTGGCACCCTAGCCACTGAGCTACAGGCACTGAGCCAAAAAGTTTTAAAATTTTATTCAACTCAACAGATCCACCATTTATTTCATAGATTCAAGATTTTCAACCTTAGTGAAGACAGTTTCCTGGCTCCTGGAATGAGGGTGACAGCCTCTTCCCTCCCTCTCCCCCTGTTGGCCATGTCCTTAGTGTGTGTGTGGTGAAGAGCGATGTTTTTGTCAATTTGTGAGCACTCTTTACATATTATAGCTATTGACTTTCCGCTGCCCAAAATGTTGCAAATTTTTCCCCCAGTTTTTGTACATTGTCTTGCAAATATTTTTAAAGGGTTATGCAAATACACCCAGTTTATATTTTGCAGATTCTGGATTTCCAACCTTGGCTGGTGGGGGCGCTCCTTCCCCTCTCTCCTTCTCCCCGTCACCAACCTTTCTCCTTATCTCCAACTCCTTTCCCAAGTTCCTGCCTCCCAAGGAGGGGACCTGCCAAGCCTGGAGGCCCCAGTCTCTCCCTCCCGCCTCCTCTAGGAGCCTCCCCTTATTTACAGGGAGGGTTATTCTATTCCTTGTCAATTTTTAACAGCTTTTCCTACTTATTTGTCAACCCTATGCCGCTCTCTGCACTGCAAAGGGCTCGTCAAGTCCTCTTTACTGACTTTATAACGTTGTCATATAACATCTCAAGGTGCTGAGTTTTATGTGGACAGAGCCACCTCGTTTGCGGGTTTCTGAGCTGGGTTAGGCGGATCTCAGGCTCCTGAGGAAGGAGGGGGTCCCCCTCCCCCTTCCCTCCCCCTTCCTTCACCTCTCCCCTCTTTCCTTCTGGAGTCCTTATCTCGCCGCAGCTTCTCCCTTCCCACGGCTCAGGCGCTTAAAAGCGCGCGGAGGGCGCTGCCTGGCAGTGTCGCCATGTCCCCACTGTGCCCGCTGCTGCTGGCCCTGGTGGCTGTCCCCTGTGCCCTGGGCGCCTGTCCGGCGCCCAGCGACCTCAAAAGAGAGGACGGGACGCGCACGTGCGCCAAGCTGTATGACAAGAGTGACCCCTACTACGAAAACTGTTGCTCGGGCGCCGAGCTGTCGCTGGAGCCGGGCACCGACCTGCCCTACCTGCCCTCGAACTGGGCGAACACCGCCTCCTCGCTCGTGGTGGCCCCGCGCTGCGAGCTCACCGTGTGGTCCCTCCCCGGCAAGGGCGGCAAGACGCGCAAGTTCTCGTCCGGCGCCTACCCGCGGCTGGAGGAGTTCCGCAAGGGCATCTTCGGAGACTGGGCCAACTCCATCTCGGCGCTCTACTGCAGGTGCCTGCCTGTCCCAGATCCAGCTGCGCCTCCGCACAGACCCCCTCAAACCCAGCACCCCATCGGAGAGGCGGGTGCACATCTCCGAGTTCCTGCTCCAAAGGGATAACCAGATCACCCCACCCCCATCGGCCCTGGAGGCCTCCATCTCAGAGTCCACACCCAGACCAGGTCCCCCATCTCTGCACCCCTGGGGCCCCAGGCCCACCCTACCCGCAGCCCCTGCCCCGCCTATTTCCAGGCTCGGAAGATGACCCAATTCCCAGCCTCCATTCTGGGAGCACCCGTCCCCACCTTACCCGCAGCTGCACTCCCAGGCGGGGCTGGCTAACTCTGGGCATGGGAGCTCAGCAACCCTCTCACTTCAGAGTCTTCTGAACCAGAGTCATTCTTTGCCCCCAGAACATCAGATCTGAAAACTTCCAGACCCTACTACTCTGGGACTCTCAGATTCTAAAACTGACCCAGACCTCCACACTCCAGACTCAATTCTAGGACTGGTCTAGCCCTCATGCTTCCCAGCCACTTGGACCTTCTAGATCAGCCTCAGCCCCTAAAACCAGTCCCACAGCCCAAAGCCTCAACCCTGGAAGGCCCTGAGCTCTCCCTGCACTCATATCCAAGCTCGCTGGCACTGGGACCCTAGATCCAGTTGTGGCAACCCACAAACTCATCCCAGCTATCCTTGTTCCCCAAGAGCTGCCGTCCCCAAACTCTTCCAGGCCACCCTTAATTCCTGAACTTGGAGCCTCAGTTCGAGATTCCCCAACTCCCACACCCAGCCTCAGACTTCTAGAACCTGCCATACTCTGGATGTCCGAGCTCCTGGCACGCCCTGATGGGAATTTTTTATTACGTTGCAGGTGTTCCTGATGACTTGGAGGTCCCTTGTCTGCACCCTCCAACACAGCCCCTCACCTGCCCCTGGGGCTGCTCCAGGTCCCAAGACCCAGGAAGAGGAGTTCTCTGCCTGCCCCATCACCTTCCCTGAAATACAGTCGATGTGAATTTGTCACTGTCTTCCTTCTGCTTATGTTTGGGACCCAGGTCCACACTGGACTGGCTGGGATGGGGAAGAGAGCAGCTATGGGTCAGCCCATACCTAGGAGAAGCCATGGATGGGGACACACCATAGATTCTGACACAGTTTTAGGCATGCACAAGACCCACATCCACAGGACATATGTGTGGCATGTGTGGAGAATGCTGGCTGATTGTTAAAGGTTGATGCTTTTTACCCTTTTTGTTAAACAACCCTCCTCTGAGCTGTTCTAGCCTCCCAGGGTCCTCTAAACCCCATCTGATTCCCTGCATGGGACAATAGAGGCTCTTCTAGGGCTCTGCCCTAGGCTAGGACCCTAGAGTGATCCGGCTGGAGCCCAGGATGCTTTCAATGGTGTTAAATACTTTCAATGGCCCCTCCCCCGTACACAGAGAACCCTTTAGATCAGATTTTCCCATTTCAGTTTGGATGGCAATGTGTGTCTCCATTACCCCCACAGATGAGGGACCTTGATGGATACCTGGGTTTGTGGACTCTGGGGAAGCTGGAGAAGATACACAAAAGGTCCTGGGAGGAGAGGTATGGGGAGTGACACCTGGAACAGCTGGAGAGAGTCGGGGAGACTCTGAGAGTCAGAGATACAGGAGGAGAGGTTAAGTGGAGCTGCTGTGGGTCCATCCACAGGAGATGCTGATGAGATTAGAGGTCAAGGTTGGTACTAAAGGTACACAGGTTTTTAAGATGCTGGAGGGTCGGCCCAGCACCTGTGGCTCAGTGGGCTAAGGCACCAGCCACGTACACCTGAGCTGGTGGGTTCGAATCCAGCCCGGGCCCACCAACAACAATGACGGCTGCAACCAAAAAAAAAAAAAAAAAAAATGGCCGGGCGTTGTGTTGGGCGCCTGTAGTCCCAGCTACTGGGAGGCAGAGGCAAGAGACTCGATTGAGCCCAGGAATTGGAGGTTGCTGTGAGCTGTGATGCCACAGCACTCTATCCAGGGTGACAGCTTGAGGCTCTGTCTCAAAAAAAAAAAAAAAGATGCTGGAGGGTCCAGGGCTAGAGGGTGTGTGGACAGGAGATGAACTGAGAAATTCTAAGGAGCAGAAAGCAGATGGCATCTTCAGGCACCTATTTTTATTCATTTGCTCAGCTGAGGCTCATTGAGCACCTGCTATCTGACAAGCAAGGAGGGGCCCCTGCCCTCACAGAGCTTGGAGAGTCAGACACACCAGGATGTGTGAAGATGGGAAGCCCAGAGCCAGACAGGATTGAGGGGCCTAGGAGGTGAGAGGGGCCCCATGGGAGCAGGTGGTGCTGAGGGACTCAGTGGAATTAAGTAACGTCTAGGGGGGCGGGTGGTTAGATAAGACAAGGGGCGAAGACAGGCATGGGCTCAGCCAGTCACTCCCTGAGCTGCACAGACACGGAGGAGTCAGTCACCCTCGTCCTCTTCAGGCCACCGGGCACCATGCGGTTCTTGGTCTTGTGCAGGAAGTGGATGAAGCGCACGCCAGAGCCGTAATGGCGGAATACATGGGACACCTGCGCATCATCCGGATTAGGAAGGAGTCCTTCCCAGGGCCCCATGGACCTGCTCCCACCTCCCCAGGTCTTGGGAGACAAACACATGTCTGGGGTTGAGGACCGAGACAGGAAGTCTCACCTGCATCCAGCGGCCAGGGGGGCCTCTCCCAGAGGTCTGGGGTGCCACATGGTGTTGTGCAATGACCGTGCGGCGGTCTGCTGCCAGCAGCCACACGTGCAGCTCATAGACACACATGTCCAGCCGGCTGTCCTCGAACCTGGAGGGGGGGTCCAGGCCTTTAGTTGCCACTGCAGTCTCGACAATCCAGCCCCATGCTCTGGTCCCATTCTTTAGTCAACAGACCCCCAAGGCACCCCCTGGGTACATAGCTGGGTGGTGCTGGCAACACCGAAGTGACCAAGACACCCTCACACCCTGGCCTCATAGATTCATAGTTCGGCGAGAGAAAGAGATGGGTCACCATGCAGTGACAGCCAGAAATGGTCAGGGCCAGAATGGAGTGACACAGGCAGAGGGATGGGGGGATGATGGGCACAGGTACAGGGGTCAAGGAGGGATGCGGACAGAGGGCACTGGAGTGAATGAATGCGCCCGATCTTGCTGGGGGGAAGTCAGGGAAGGCTTCCTGGTGAAGCCATGTGAAACTGACTCCTAAAGGATAAGGAAGAATTAGACTTGGGACTAGAGGGGGCAACAGGCATCCAAGTAAAAAGAAACAGCCTAGCAAACCTCAAGGTATAAGAGGCCCTGCACATTTCAAAAACTGAAACACTGGGTCGGGCCCAGTAGCTCACAGAGAGGCCAAGGTGGGTGGATTGCTGGAGCTCAGGAGTTCAAAACCAGCCTGAGCAAGAGTGAGATTTTTACTCTTACTAAAAATTAGCCAGGCATGGTAGGGGGTATCTGCAGTCCCAGCTACTCAGGAGGCTGAGGCAAGAGGACCTCTTTTTTTTTTGAAACAGTCTTACTATGTCGCCTTTGGTACAGTGCTGTGGTGCCACAGCTCACAGCAACCTCAAACTCTTGTGCTTAAGTGATTATTTTGCCTCAGCTTCCCAAGCAGCTAGGACTACAGGCAGCTGCTACAATGCCCAGCTTTTTTTTTTTTTTTTTTTTGGTAGTTGTCATTGTTTTTTGGCAGGCCCGGGCTGGGTTCGAACCCAGCAACCCTGGTGTATGTGGCTGGTGCCTTAGCTGCTGAGCTATAGACGCCGAAATGGCAAGAGGATCTCTCGAGCCCAAGAGTTTGAGGTTGCTGTGAGCTGTGATGACTCACATGGCACTCTATCCAGGGTGACAGAGTGAGACACTATCTCAAAAACAACCAACTAAACAAAACATTCAGACAGAGGAGGCCCAGAGTGGAGGGCAGGGCTGGACCCTGCAGCACCAGGAGGGGCTTGGTGAGGAGCTCAGGGCTGATGGGGACAAGACTGTCACTGTGGGGAGCCTGCACAATGGAGGGGCTGAGCTGGTAGGCCGGGCACGTACCAGTCCATGACAGTAATGTCCGGCTGCTCGTCATCAAGCAGCTCCTCCCACAGGCCCTCAGCCAGAAGGTCCACACACTGCTGCTTCACCGTCCAGCTGTGGAGAGGCAATGGGAGAGGTGAGGTCTGGGATCCGTTGGGATCCTTGAGGGTCCCTCAGGTTGGCCTTAACGGTGTCAGGGTACCCGGAGACCCTCAGCACTTTATAGTCTCAGCTCCCCACCAGCCCCTTGGAGGACGATGACATTGAACCATGTGTTATCTGTGTTGCAGTTGAGGAAACTGAGGCTTAAGATGGAAACTTGCCCAAGGTTAAGCCATAAAGAAGTGGCAGAACCAGGATCCAAACGTGGGTGTGTGGTGACTGAGTGCTGAGTTACACTGCCTCATCCACTGTGTAGAGGCGAAGCTTGGTTCATTGGAGGACAGCTGGTGGCCTTGGTTGCTCTTCCCCTCCCAGGGAAAGAGGCTGAGAATAACAATAACAATAACAGCTACTGGCCAGGGCCTGGTGGCTCAGACCTGTAATCCTAGCACTCTGGGAGGCCAGGGAGGGTGGATCGCCTGAGCTCACAAGTTCAAGACCAGCCTGAGCCAGAGAGAGACCCTGTCTCTAAAAAAAAATAGCTGGGTGTTGTGGTGGACACCTGTAGTCTCAGCTACTTGGGAGGCTGAGGCAAGAGAATCACTTGAGCCCAAGAGTTGGAGGTTGCTGTGAGCTGTGCTGGCATTCTACTGAAGATGACAAAGTGAGACTCTGTTTCGAAAAACAAACAACAACAACAAAAACTACAATGGCTGCGAGCCAGACTTAGCTGGACCCTGTTGTGCTTCACAATTGTTCTCTCCTCTGACTGACTAATCCTGATCAGGCAGTTTCCCCAGGTCCCCACAGGGAGGGAATAGAACACAGGCCACACCAGCCCCAATGACTCACCTTAGATCTTTCTGGAGCATTTCAGTTCTAATGTGCCATCCACGGAAGTTGCCTGGCAGGTCGGGGGACACGAAGTTGGAATACCCCATTCTGGAAGCCACCCCCCACCCTGAGCAGCCCAGCCCCAAAGTGCTCACCCAGCGTCTCCAGGGGTTGCTGGGTGGGACCAGTAGGGGGCGCTGGCTCATAGATGTTGATGCCTGAAATGCACAGACAGGTAAGGGAGCCTCAGGCCAGCGCCCAGACCAGATCTGCCCTCCGGGACGAGTGAGGGTCCCTGGGTCTGAAGGAGGAGGGGTCCAAAGAGAGCCAGGGGAATGTCCTGGGTTGGGGTTATACTGGGAGGGAGTGAGTGCCAGTTGTGAGACAGAGTCAAGGGACAAAAAGAGCGACCCATAGAAAGAGCGACAGAAACAGGCAGGATGAGGTGGGGGGAGCGGGAACAGGTCCAGGAGTGAGCCAGAGAGATACAAAGAGAGACAGACAGCGGCAAAGCAGAGATGCAGGTGTGACATAGAGACGCAGCCAGACAGACACGACGACAGAAAAGAAGACAGGGATGCAGAGCCATGAAGAGACAGAGACAGAAAGATGAAGAGACAGAGGGTCCGGGTGGTGCCTCCCAGCTGCTCTGGCACCTTCGGGGTTGGGCGCGCGCAGCAGGTTGCGGTACAGCGGCCGCCGCAGGAGCAGCAGCTTCCAGGTGAGGCGGTCGGGCAGCTCCAGGCCCTCGCCCAGCGGCCCCCACTCCTCCAGCAGCAGTTGCCGGGCGTAGGCCTCAGACGGCTCGGGCTGGGGGAGATCGGGGATCTCGGGGGCCGCGGGCGAGAGAGGCGACGGCAGAGGCGGCGGCGACCGCGGCGAGGGCGGCTGCTCCTGGGGGTTCGAGGGCCCGTCGGCCTCCATCCGGCCACCGAGCGCGTGTCCGTCCCGCAACTCCGCCATGCGTGGTCGAGTCTGGACGACTGTCCCGGGTTTAGCAGGGTTCAGGGTTGCCTGGGAGCAGGAAGGGGCAGGGTGCCCTGGCTGGCATTTAAGAGGAGTGTGTGTAAGGGGGAGGATCTGGGCTCTCAGCCCCTCCTCCCTCAAACTCAGGAGTCCGGGTCCCCAGCCCCTCCCCGCTCAGACCCAGGGTTGGTGTCCCCAGCCCCCTCCTTAGGTGCCAGACTCCCTGCCCCAATTTTCCCAGGGCAGCTGAGGACCCAGGCTCCTGCCAGAGCTCCACTCTTTAATGAGGCCCATTTCCCTTATTAAGATCTGGCATGGCAGGATTAAGGGGTTAATTAATGAAGACCTCTCCTTCCCCCGCCTTTTCAGTGTGGGGGGTGGGGAAGTGGCGAGGAGAGGTCCTTCCTCTGCCACTCACCTCCGCCCTCACCTAGGACACCCGTTCAGGACCCTGACATCTTCTGTCCTAGAAACCAAGGTGAGGAGAGCAGAGAGAGACCTGGAACCAAGGATGGGGTTCCAGGGGGGCATGGAAACACAGAGGGAAGCATAACCCCAGTTGGGTTTTCTGGGTGCCCATACCCCTTCCTGGGCTGGGGCAGGTGGACTACCCGAGACTCCTCCCTCAAAGGTCGTGGGGAATCTGTGGTGAGGGATGGAATGATGGGGGAGCCGGAGGGTGATATGGAGGAAGTGGGGTGGCAGAGGAACCTGTAGGGCTAGATGTGCCCACAGCTACTTCCTGCCCATGGGCGCATCCAGCCCAGGTAAGCCCAGGTAAGCCCAGGCACTGACCCGCACACAGATTCAACAACGATCACCGCAGTGCATGCCCTCTGCTTGCTGGGCACTGCCTTGGGGGAGTTTCACCCCCTAACACAGATGAGAAGGGGAGCACTACTATGATCAGTGAGATCCCACAACACTATGAGGAGTGCCAGCACTATCCCCATTTTACAAATGAGGACACAAAGGCCAACCTCCCATTCTGTCGCATTCTGTCCCATTCTGTCGCAGATAATCCCACCTACTTCCAAGGGCACTGCCTTTTCTCACATCCTCAGACACTCCACCTGTGACGATGCTCCTGTAATTGAGGGCTGCCTGCATGCCCGGCATTTTTCTAAGTTCATTCATTCAATCTCCACATCCACCCTAGGAAGTAGACACCATTGTCATGTCCATTTTGCAAATGAGGAAACTGAGGCATAGAGAGGTCTAGTAACTCACCCAAGGCTGCACAGCTTGGTGAGTTAGACACACACACAGTCTCGGGTAAGATGCGCAGGGACACAGATTCTCATTGCCCCTGGGAAGAAACACTGGCTCATACAGACGCAGACCGGAGACGGTGGTTACATTATGAAAGGTCGGTCTTGAACTCGTGGAACCTCACAGCACTGGAGAAGTGGGAGCTGGTAATGGCGCCTCCATCCACAGATCCAGGAACTGAGGAAAGAGATCTGCCCTGGGCAAGTCAGGCACTAACCATGGCCATGGGATGGGGGAACCCATGCAAGAAGGCAAACCAAGTAACGCATGGGTGAGGCATAGCCCCTCCGTACCAAAAGTTCCCAGCAAATTCCCAAACACTGGCACAGCCCACAACACACACACAGCCAGAGACTCCCCCGGCCGCAAGTACACAAATCCACACCATCCTGGCCACCCACACACCCAGTCTCAGACCCATCATCATCACAGTGGGAAAGAGGAGTGTCTGGAACAGGAGTGGAGCCAGAGCTGTTCCCAGATCAGAATCCAGGGCAGGGTGTGGCCAGGAGGAGCCAGAGACGACCTTTCTGGGCAACACACACACACACACAACAGCCAGAAGGGTTGTACTAAAGCCCAAGCCCAATCAACTACTCCCCCACCAAAACACTCCATGATTCCGCAGTGCCCTCCCTCAGGAGAAAATCCCAGCTCTCTCATCAGCATTCAGAGCCTTGGATTTTTGGCTCCTCCCTCCATGACCTGCGGTCCCAGCTGGAGTGCAGTGACATCATCCTAACTCACTCCAACCTCAACCCCCTGGCTTCAAGCTATCCTCCTGCCTCAGCCTCAAAAAGTGCTAGGATTCCAGACGGGCATTCTAGGCTGCTGTTCATGACATTCCCTCCCCGGTGCGCCCTTCTCTGTCACCCAGAGCCCCTCACTCAGTGGTTCCCAGACTTGAGGATATGTCAGAATCACCCCAGGAGCTTGTTTAAAAATGTGTATTTCTGGGGGCAGCGCCTGTGGCTCAGTGGGTAGGGCGCCGGCCCCATATACCATGAAGGTGACAGGTTCAAACCCGGCTCCGGCCAAACTGCAACAAAAAAAAAATAGCCGGGCGTTGTAGCAGGCGCCTGTAGTCCCAGCTACTCGGGAGGCTGAGGCAAGAGAATCGCCTAAGCCCAAGAGCTGGAGGTTGCTGTGAGCTGTGACACCTTAGCACTCTACCGAGGGCAACAAAATGAGACTCTGTCTCTAAAAAAAAGTGTATTTCTGTATTTCTGGTGGTACCCGTAGCTCAGTTGGCAGGGCAACTGCCACATACACCTAGGTGGCTGGTTTGAGCCTGGCCTGGGTCTGCTAAGCAACAATGACAACTGCAACCAAAAATGTGTATTTCTAAGTCCCATCCCCAGGAATTGGATTCAGTCCCTCTGCAATGGATTCTGGAATCTATGAGAAACCTTTTTATTAATACTTAAATTTCAGAGATCCAGGGGGCCAAATGGAACCTTGCAAAGCCAAGTAGATTTTAACTTTATTTTATTTTATTTTTAATATATTTAAATTATAATTCAATGTATAATTTAATTTTTATTAAATTATATAATTTAATTTTTATTAAATTATATAATTTAATTTTTAATTATTTTTTATTATATCATAACTTTGTATATTGATGCATTTATGGGGTTCAGGGTACTGCTTCAATATATAACGTGAAATGCTTACAGTGAATTAAGTAACACATCCATCACAATTATACTCATTTCTTAATAGTTTTGAAATGTACCATAGCATCATGCACTTTAGGTGAACTCTATTTTATTTTGAGACAAAGTCTTCCTCTGTCACCATGAGTAAACTGCTGTGCAGTCTACCTCACAGCAACCTCAAACTCCTGCACTCAAACAATCCTCTTACCTTAGCCTCTCAAGTAGCTGAGACTACAGGTGCCCACTACCATGCCTGGCTAGTTTTTCTGTTTTTAGTAGAGATAGGGTCTTTCACTCTTGCTCAGGCTGGTCTGGAGCTCAAGCAATCCATTCCCCTCAGCCTCCCAGAGTGCTAGGATTACAGGTGTGAGCCACCACACCCAGCCATGGATTTTAACTTTAGTTCCCAAACTTCCTCTCTCTCCACCAGAGCAGTAAAGGCCCCTGTGGGGACACAGTCTCTGACAGCCTGTTTTCCAAACAGGTCAAGTCCTAGGTGACCCACACCTTGCCTCTTCCCAAAATCCACAGTTCATCTATCACAATACGTTAAAAGCATGAGCAAGAGTGTGACCACTTTGGAAAAAGATTTGGCAATTTCTTGTAAAAACTGATCATACTCCCACCCTATAACCCAGCAAATCTGGGAAGCATCATCATGTCAACAGCCAAGGAACTGATAAGATAATTAAAACAACAGTGATAATAGCAATTATGGAGCACTTACTGTGGCCAAGCACCATTCTGTGTGTGCCTTAAAGGTAGGTATTGTTATTAAATCCACTCTACAGGTGCAGAAAAGTGGCACAGAGAAGTGAAGTGACTTGCCTAAAGTCACACAGCCTGGAAATGACAGAGCTAGAATTTGAAGCCCAGCAGTCTGGCCCCAGGGTCTATGCTCTTAGCTGGATCAATGTTCCCAGGGAGGATGGCTCGAATTAGGGTCAAGCTCCATGTGATAGCCCTTGACTCCCAGGGTGACCCTCTCCAGACGTCTGACCAGGGCTCCCTCTCCTGAAAATGCTGCTTGGCTCCCAAGAAATCTCAGATCAGGTTCTAGTTTTCAGCCCAGTTCCTAAAGTCACTTGTGAGTTGGTTTCAATACCACTCCACCCCTCTCTTAACATCCCAGCAGCCCCAGATCCTGCTCATAAGAGGATGTGGTGCTCTGAGGAGAAAGACAGAATGGAGCCGGTGGCAGGCCAGGGAAGCCTGGATGGGTTCAGTCTCTGCCATCAGTGGGAAGTTGTGCCAAGGATCGACACTCAGCATATGGACTCAATTCAGAGTCCATCCAGACTCTGGGATGATCTCATCTCAGTGTCCCTCACTTAATCATATCTGCAAAGACCCTTTTCCCAATAAAGCAGCATTCTCACGTTCTGAGGATTAGGATATAAACATATCTTTGTGAGGGGCCACTGTCCAACACGCTACAGACAGGGACTCTTCTGAGGACAGGGACATTCCAGGAGAACGTAGCTCAGTGACCGTCACCTTTGAGCGGGCATCAGAGTCCTCTGCAGGCCTTGTCAAACACAGATTACTGGAATCCACAACTCTTGGCCCCTTAATTTTAGATTTAGTAGTTGGGGGTAGAGGTAAGAATTTCATTTCTAACAATCTCCAGGGGAGACCCACATCAAGAACCACTGTCCTAATGGTTGAGAGCAAGGTTGCCAGGACTGTGTGTCCTTTGTAAAGGACTTTGCTTCTCTGAGCCTTAGTGTCCCCCAGGAGTTAGCCTTGCTTTACTCTGAGTCCTGCTTGAGGTGGCCCCCACCACACTCTTCCCACATTTTTGCTGGTCCTTGAGCCTCCAACTTCCTTCCCACCTCAGGGCCTTTGCATATGCTGCCCTTCCTGAGGCTGCTTTCATCTCCACTCAAACATCACCGCCCCCTAATGCGTAGGCCCACCTGGCTTTCTTCTCCCCAACAATACATCCTGGTGATTGCACACCCGATTGTTCACAGAAAGTGACCTGGGCCCTTCCCGGGCCAGGTAAGTTTCGCACCCTGCTATTCTCCGTGGCCACACCCTGTTCTTTCTTCCTTGCCCTTTGTATGATTTGCAAATCCATCTGAGTGTGTGGAATGGGTCCCCTCGGTCATGTGCTGTCTCACTCTGCCAGAATGTCAGTCTCACTGGGGCAGGGCCTTGGGCAGGTCTGTTTATTGTTTGTCCCCAGCTCAGGGCTGACATCAGCTGTTGCTCTGTTTGCTGGGCGGGCAGGGTGAGAAGGCCAGGCCCCTGGCAGAAGGAGGCTCTGTACAGTTGAGGAACCACATCCATCCTGCTCCCACAGCTCCTTCTGCAAAACCTGTGTCACCCGTGGGAGTTGGTCCACCTCAGCACCCCAGGCTGCTGATAGAGAAGGGTGGGCATCCTGCAGTGGGGGCACCTGGGGCTGGGGAGAGCAGGTGCTGGGTTCCCCCACCAGGGCTGCAGGGGGTGGGAAAGTGGGAAAGGCGGGGTTGGGTGGGTGAGAGGTAGGCTGGGCCTGACGCCGCTTGCCCCAGATAGGAGCCACCACAGAGGTTTGTGAGGAGAAGGGGTGGTGAGCCAGCTTCTCTCTGAAGGGGCGACAGAAAGGCAGACAAGAGGTGGGGCAGAGGGAGGCGGGTAGGAGAGAGGGACGGAGGGACTCAGAGACAGAGAGTCAAAGGTAAAGACCAAGACCCGTAGACTAGAGGAGTGAACAGAGGAAACAGATAAGAGAAACAGAAGCTGAGCCTTAGAGACAGAAAGAGAGAAAGAGACTTACAGAGACATGGGTGGGGTTGACCTAGTCAAGGAAGGGCCCAGACACGCATGACCTAGGGCAGAGGGTAGGTGGGAGCCCGGAGCTCCTTGAGGGAGCAGGAGAAACATAGGCACCTCAGATATATCCACCCCTGTGCCAGTCGTAAGCACTGGAGAGATGTCCGGGCAGCGCTGTTCAGAACAGCAAACTACAAGCGCCCTGAACGTGCATCCACAGTGGCTGTTTCCCTGAATCATGGTGCGTCTACTTAGGAATACGATGCAGCCATTAACAGGAGTAAGGTTGCTTTTTATTACCTGCAGGGAGCAACCACCAAGATAGACGTTGGTAGGCAGGGTAAAGCAAGATGCAGGGGATGTGCGCATTTTGTTAATATCTGAGCAAAGTGAAACATGCATGTGGGGATTTCCAGGCACATGGATACAGTTCTGGAAGGAGACACAGACATTTGTATCTGTGGCTGTGTGTGTTGTGGGGGGTGGCTGAGAGGCTGGAGAAGGAGGGGAGAGCAAAGGGAAATGTTTTTAAAAGGGAGGGATGGAGTGGGCCTGACTTTTCCACTTATCCCCTTTGGAGCCTTTTACATTTTGTACCACGCGCTGGGGGCTGCCTGTTCAAATAACAAACAAGATTAGACAGTGGAATGAAGGAGGGAAAGAGAGAGATAAGAAAGAAATTGAAGCATGGGGAGGAGGAGGGAGGAAGGAGGAGTGAGCTTGATTTTGTATAACCCGGGAGTTCCCAAACTTCTGCAGATGTCTTTGGTCTTCTGGGGAAAGGGTCTGAACTGTCCCCATCTCTCCAAAGCACAGCCAGGGCTCCGCTAGCTGCACCATCTCATGCTTCTGGCCAACATGGCTCAACCCCAGGACTTCTCCTTGGCCCGCTTTTCCTGAGTCTGCTTCCTGAGGCCTGGTTGCCTGGGGAAGACAGAGGTTGACACTTTTCTATTCACACCTGTGGTCCCTCAGGGGTTTCGGTGAAGGGGATCCAGGCCAACATTTCAGTGTGGCAGGTTGATTATGTGCAGGAACTCGCAGGCCGGATGCCAGGATCTAAATCCTGCCTCTACCACTTTCTGGCTGGGTGACCTCGGGTTGACATCTTTGTCCCTCAGTCTCTCATCTGTGAAATGAGACCTGGAAGGTACAATACTTCCTCAAAGGAGGGTTGTATTTCTTTACCAGGGTTGCTGTGACAAATTACCACAAACACGGTGGCTTGAAACATCAGTGATTTAGTCCCTCACAGTTCTAGAAGGTGAAATCTGAAATCCAGGTGTGGGCAGGACAGCTCCCTTGGAAGCCTTTAGGGTAGTAGATCCTCCTTTCTCCTTCCAGCTCCTTCTGGAAGGCTCTGAGTGTTTGTGGACTTTCAGCTGCATCAGCCTCATGTCCTTGCCTGGTCTCCTGTGTGCCTCAAATCTCCCTCTGCATTGTTTTCACTAGTGTTAGGGCCCACCCAGATAAGGCAGGGAGATCTCGAGAGCCTTAGCTTAATCACATCCGCAAAGACCCTTTTTCTAAATAAGGCCGCACTCACAGGTTCCCCACGGACATATGTTTTGGGGGCCAGGAGGGCCCAATATTCAACCCACTACAAGGATTAGATGCGGGTAAAATTAGCAGTTTAGCAAAGCCCCTGGACCACAATAAGATTTTTTTTTTTTGTAGAGACAGAGTCACTTTCTCGCCCTGGGTAGAGTGCCGTGGGGTCACACTGCTCACAGCAACCTCCAGCTCTTGGGCTCAAGCGATTCTCTTGCCTCAGCCTCCCGAGTAGCTGGGACTACAGGCACCCGCCACAGCGCCCGGCTATTTTTTTGTTTTGCAGTTCAGCCGAGGCCGGGCTTGAACCCGCCACCTTTGGTATATGGGGCCGGCGCCCTACTCGCTGAGCCACAGGAGCCCCAAACAGATGCTTTCTTTCAGCAGTTTTGCTCATTAAATTTAAGCTGAATGTGAATGGAGACTAATTTTTAACTGTTAATTCAGAGTTCTAGATGGAAATGTGTCTGATTTCTAATTTCAGTATCTTATTTGAACTCTATATTTGGTTGATTAAGGTGAAAAATGTGTTGTCATTTACTAATTCAGAATCATACCCTGTAGCATTTTAAGCTAAATTTGAGTGAGTTGTGGCCAAATATAAATTTGCATATTTCCATTTATTTCTTAATAACATGGCCAGTTGAACTGACAGGACTGTTGTCAGGCTGGAGACAGGCTGCTTGCTCTTACGCCAGTGCCAGTGCTGCTTTGGGGCTGGGTCTTAGATGCAGGATGAGGTCTAGGGACCTGGCAGGGGACACTGCCACGTCGGAGTCAAACAGGCCACCCCTGGAACAGCCCACTCTGGTCCTGTACTTGGGTTACCTTTCCAAGGTCAAGTGTAAGAGGAGAGGAAATGCCTTGCTGGTTTCACAGACCTTTTGTTACTTTCTTTGGCCTGGAAGTTTCCATCTGCATGCTGTAGGAAGTGGCAAGGCATCGTTAAGTCTTGGACACGGCATGGATGTTTGGCAGTCCTCTCTCTTTAATAGAGGGAATCCTAGCTCTGGACTCCTGCTACTCAATGATACAGATTTACTGGCCCAGTGCCTTCCAGCCCTGTCCACGTGTCTCTCTTTATGTTATTGGAGAATCCTCGTTCATGATGACACAGGGCTAGCTGGTCTGCCTTCATTTTCTCCTTAGACCTCCAGTCTAAGGTGACATTCGTGAGAATCAGGTAGTTGTGGTTTCAGCCCCTCCTGCTTTTCTTCCTAGCAGCCCTGGTAGTCTTGCTGGGTCACCTGATGTTCTCCTAGCTAGAGCTGCGGACCCAGAGTCTGTGGCGACTTCATTTCCTGTGTTCAGTTGGTGATTCTTATTCAGGATGCCCTTCTTTACAGTTCTTCGTATTTGTTTTCCATTACTTTCCTGTTTCCTGTTCTAGCTCACATAACCAGGCCTCTTGGTGCTGAAGCAAGTCATTCTATGTTTTATTCAGGTGTTTTTCTTAATAGTAAATACAAGTATAGTCATTTCTATAGGCCAGAAACTGCTCTCAGTCTTATGTGAATCTAATTCATCCCCTATAACCGTCTTGTGGGGTACGTGCTCATATTATCCCCATTTTGCAGTTGGTAAGCCAAGGTAGAGAGAAGGTAGGTAACTGCTCCAGGTCATCAGCTTGCAAAGGGTCTGAACTCAGAAAACCTAGCTCCAGAGCCTGTTCTCTTAAACCAGCAGTTCTCAACCTGTGGGTCGAGATCCCTTTGTAACAATGAAAATACATCGCAGCATTAGGAAGTCTGAGAACTGCTGCCTTAAACAATATTCTGTATTTCTTGTTAGTTCCTGGTATATTTGATATCTGGAGTCTTCTTTCCACCTGATCTAGTTGCTCTCAGGATGAGTTAGCCTTTTTATATGCTATTCAGCTACAACTTTATCTAGGCATTTGTGTTCTGAAAATGGAATTGGACTTAGGTTTTTTTTTTTTTTTTTTTTTTGAGACAGAGCCTCAAGCTGTGGCCCTGGGTAGAGTGCCATGGCATCACAGCTCACAGCAACCTCAAACTCCTGTGGCTCAAGCCATTCTCTTGGCCTTAGCCTCCCAAGTAGCTGAGACTACAGGTATCTGCCACAATGCCCGGCCATTTTTCGGTTGTAGTCGTCATTGTTGTTTGGCAGGCCTGGGCCGGATTCAAACCTGCCAGCTCTGGTGTATGTGGCTGGCACCTTAGCCGCTTGAGCTACTGAGACAGACTCTCTGTCGCCTATGCCAGAGTTCAGCAGCATCATGAGAGCTCACTATAACCCCAAATCCTAGGCTCAAGTCTTAGCCTTAGCTTCTCAAGTAGGTGGGACTACCAGTACGGGCCACTACACCTAGCTAATTTTTCTGGTTTTGGTGGCCACGGGGTCTTGCTCCTGCTCCAGCTGGTCTTGAACTCCTGACGTCAGTGATCCTTCTGCCTTGGCCACCCAGAGTGCCAGAACCAGACACCTGCTTTTATTTAACTGCTATCTTTGAAACTGACTTTAAATTTTGTTGAGTGGTACTAAACCAACCAGTTAACTGCCATAATTAATGGGACTAAAAAATCACTTGATTGGTGAATCTATCTCCAGTATATTTTGCGTGCTGAACTGTCTACTTCCCTTTGTCTCCTAACATAAGATGACTGGTTTACTTTGGTGGTTTAGCTGTGTGATGTTTGCCTTTAAATCACTTCCGCTTTCTATACATAGTTTTCTTTAAGTTATTTAAAAGTTTTTTTTTTTTTTTTTTTAATTAAAAGAGGCTTTTTTGGGGGGGTGTGCATTGAGAGTATTAGAAGCAACAGATTATTTTGGTGTGCTGTAAATTACTCTTCCATTAAGGACTTTTTCCTTCTGTGTTTGTTGAATGGTGGCAGATGTCTCAGTTTCAGTGACTGACTGTTTTTGTAGAATCATGTAAGGAAACCTTTTGTCCAAGAACTTTGGCCTACCTTAATCCTAGGTTGCTGGCTATAACCAGATGAGGTAAATGATTAAAAATAGCAGAACTTCATAGAGACAGTCCTTTGGAAATTCTCAAATTTGCTTTTTCTAGACTCCAGTATGGCTGCAGACTGTCCAAAGGTCACTTATTCTTCACCTAATAAATCATACAGTAAAGCATTAGGATTAGAGAAAAGTCCTTCAGATGATAACTGAGACGACCTCTTCATTGTGGGAAGGAGGACACTGAGGCTGGGGGTAGCGGAGTAGGGGGTTCAGAGCCTGGCTGTGCAGTCACACTGTGGCCCAGCTGTAAAGGAGGCATTGAGCCCAGGATTTGGAGCCTCGGAGACATGGGTAAGTTGCTTGACTGAGGGCCTCGTTTCCTCATCTTCCAAAAGTGGATAGGTATCTCCTTTGGAGAAGTTGTGAGGATTTGGTGAGTTGATATACATTGAGCATTCAGACAGGACCAGGCTCATCATTAAGTTCACAAATGTTAGTTATTTCCTAATAACTAACCCCTTGCATTTTCAGAGTGCCCCAGGGGAGCACTGTTTTCTTGATCATTATATCATCTCAGGGAGGTGTGTCTGATATTAGTGAGTCCTTGCCCAGAGTCCAGCTCTCACATGGCATGATGAGAGCTCAATTTTGCAGCTCTGAAGAGTGCAACTGAGAACCAAGGGGTATCCCAAAATGTGCTTGGGCAGGCACACAAAGGTAGAAAATGCATGCTTGTATTGTTTGTTTTTCAGAGAGTCCTTCAAGCCTTTGCTGAGAACTTGTTTGTTTTTAGGTATAATTTTAGAGAAATGACTAATCTTCATTGCCTTCAGCCATACTAGCTTGGGGAGTGTCAGTGAAAATATAAGAGACAGCATTCACTGTAAAAACAAAACAGACCCGTGGTTTTCGCCTCTGAGAATGTCCTCCCGTTCCATTACAGTGGCTGGGACCCTAGCATCTGGAGTTTCTTTCTGGTTCTGAAGAGGTCGTGGTGCTGTGTGCTGTGTTCCCAGGAGTGGCTGTGAGCATTTTTCTTTGCCCTCTGCCAGGTTGCAGTCATGCGACCTGGATGTCTGGGAGAGGTGCACTGTTCCTCTGCTCCAGAAACTTCTAGGGGCATGTGGGCGCCACTGCTCTTCAAACCGAGTATGGGCTTTGGATCACATCCCACAGCATTCTGAAGCCCGTTTATTTTACTTGCTCTTTGTTTTCTCTTGTTTTGATCAGAGATTGGATAGGCCTGAAGATGATTGCATTGATATTGTAAGAGATTAAAAAATCAAGTCTTATAAATTGGGGCAACTTCATTTGAAGGCAGCTGCTATTATTTTTGCTCTTTGACCTAGGAATTTCTTCTTCAAGGAATTTATGCTAGGAATACTTAAACACATTTGCAAAGATCTAGGAATTCAACACAGTATTGTTTGTAGTAACTCCTTAAGAGGAAATTGGTTAGATAAATTATGGTACATTCATAGGATGGAATATTATATATGGCTTAAAATGAATTTAATATGTACTAATGTGAAGAGTTACCCAAAATAAATAAGAATGTTTCTAAAGTAAGAATCTGTTTGTTTACAGCATGTATAGTAAGAGAACTTGAAGGGAGAAATGAGTGATTTGATTTGGAAAAGTGTTTCAGTAGTTGAAAGCAGTAGCGTACCCGGTGGAGGGAGTGTGACGTTAATGTGGGGTCTTTATATTTTGGTGGGGTGTAAATGTTTCGTTGCTAGAAACAACGAAAATAATTTTACGGTTGGGCGTCACCACAACATGAGGAACTGCGTTAAAGGGTTACGGCATTAGGAAGGTTGAGAACCACTGGTTTAAATAGTTACATGGATAGCTTTTGCAGTCAGTAAAACTAAAAGCTAAACGACAAAAAGATTATCCCTTCTCAGTAACTTAGCCAGTGTCCTCAGTGACCAACCCTGACCCTGACTGTCCTCTGGGAGGGCACTTTTTTTTTTTTTGAGACAGTCTTCCTCTTACCTTGGGTAGAGTGCTGTGGCATCAGCAAAGCTCCTCAAGCTCTTGAGCTCAAGCAATTTCTTGCGTCAGCCTCCCAAGTAGCTGGGACTACAGACGCCTACCACAGTGCCCGGCTAGTTTTTCTATTTTTAGTAGAGACGAGGTCTCATTCTTGCTCAGGCTGGTCCTGAACTCCTGAGCTCAAGCAATCCACCCGTCTCAGCCTTCCAGAGTGCCAGGATTATAGGCATGAACCACTGCACCTGGATGCTTTCTCCTTCTTTATGCTGCTGTGAGAGGTTTCTGGAGGGGCCCACACTTCCTGCTCACCCTCCGGGAGGCTGTTAGCCCTGGTATCATCCAACAATGCCAAGGAGTCCGATCAATCTTATGCCGTCTGGATCCCTGTTCATATCAGACCCCAGCTCCTCTTCCCTTTTCACTTCCGCAGCACACGCATGCCCCTGTTCATACACTCACAACTCATCCACACATGCAGCTACATGTAAAGGCCTTTGCTCTGAGACCTCCTCTGTAAACATGCTGTAAAACATCCACTTACCGGGCTGGCCACAGATTGTGAAGATGGCCTGATAATGAGGAGGAGACAGAAAAACTGTAGGAAGATAAACTGAGACCCTCAAAGCACCCCAGTTCACACTCCACTGTAGGTTGGATGCTATGGCGCTGAATTAATAAACAGTCCCTGGGGGTTATGGTGATGACTTTGCATGGGCATCACTGTCCAAAATGATTTTAAACAGTATTTTGCCTCTTATCAAGACAGGCAAAATATTGTCTAAAATGCTGTATTTAGGAAGGCAAGATTGTGTGTAACACATTTTTTAAAATGTTACTAAAATTTCTTTAACAATGTGGTATTATTAAAGTGTCAGTTGTCCGGAAATTCCCTGATGTTGAACCAGTGGCTTCACTGACTTTACATTCTTGGAAGAGTTTGTCTAAAAAATAAATGTTAACTTGAGGCCAGAAATCTTTTGGGAACCCTTCCCCGCTGTGCAGCGTGCTAAATTAGCATAACTGCATGGGTAGGCACTTGACAGAGAGGGACTTCTCGGTTTTGTTCTGAGGAAGGAGCCACATTTTCACTGCCTGTGAACCACAGTAGGCTTCGCTGTTCATTCATTATTATTAGACTGAGTTGTAATGAAGAGAAGCTATTGTGCCTCTGGGTGCCCTGTCTTGGCCTAGAATGGATAGAAGCACAGTTGTTGAAACAGTTTCTCAGACACTTTGGTACATTCTTTAAAAGTATATTTGAGTCTTATGCAGAGTAGAAATAAGATTCTTTTAATTACTGAGGACTTTAGTAATTAAATGCAGCAGACCCTATCATGAATTTATTAAGCATTAAAGCATCACTGGAAAATGTACTGCATAAGCCACAGCACTAGCTGCTCTAAGGTGTGCTAGATAGAATGAATTTTGTCAGTGGAACATTGTTGGTATCTGGATAGACTGAGGCAGGCCAATGTTGGGATGAAGAGCTAGATAGCATTAGAGATTGTGGCCTCTGTGGGGTCTTTGATACTAGCTGACTGGGTGTAGTGTCCCTTACCCAGAGATCTCAGGCAGTGCTCTTTACTGCTGCCCAGTCCCCCCAGCGACGTTTCAGTCTGCTGTGCCTGAGCCCACCCAGTCTCTGTGAAGCTGAAGCCTTTGGGGTGGCACCCAGTCATCAGTATTTTTTAAACTTCCCAGGTAAGTCTAATGTGCAGCCAGTTTGAGTGGTGCTCTGCCACCTGCCACCTGCCACCTCTCAGGAACTGGTAACTTAGGGGGGCTTAAGTTACGCAGTCCCCTAATCCTTGGTTTCTTCATTTTATTTTTCTTTTAATTTGTTTTTAATATTTCATTTTTATTTTTATTTTTACTTCATTGACAAAAGTCTTATTCTGTCATCCTAGGTAGTGTGCCTTAGCATCATCATAGCTCAAAGCAACCCCAAACTCTTGGGCTCAAGTGATCCTGCTGCCTCAGCCTTCCAAATAGCTAAGACTACGGGCATTTGCACCAATGCCGGATTTATTTTTTTATTTTTAGTAGAGACAGGGTTTTGCTCTTGGTCAAGCTGGTCTCCAACTCCTGAGCTCAAGCTATCCACCTGCCTCAGCCTCCCAGAGTGCTAGAATTACGGGTGTGGGTCACTGCATCCCAGTGGTTTCCTCATTTTAAATGGACATGAATAACAATCTATGTAAAAAGCTTTGTGGTAAGAATTAACTGGAAAAATGAATGGAAAACCTTTAGTGTTCTGCCTGGCATGTGAATGCGCCATAATTTTAATGAATATATGTATAAATGTAGTAATGTATTCAGATACATATTGTGATAAGGAAAATATATTGTGTGTCTCAGAGACACATCTATGTAAATAAACAACATAGGTCACAAAGAACTTAAAACCAGCTTTTGGCTCAGCGCCTGTGGCTCAACGGACTAAGGCGCCAGCCACGTACACCTGAGCTGGTGGGTTCGAATCCAGCACCCGGGCCTGCCAAACAACAATGATGGCTGCAACCAAAAAATGGCCAGGCGTTGTGGTGGGCGCCTGTAGTCCCAGCTACTTGGGAGGCAGAGGCAGGAGACTCACTTGAGCCCAGGAATTGGAGGTTGCTATGAGCTGTGATGCCATGGCACTTTGTCCAGGGTGACAGCTTGAGGCTCTGTCTCAAAAAAAAAAAAAAAAAAAAGATATGGCAAATAGGAAACATTTTATTTGTTTTATAGGAGAAACACTATATTTGATTATCTATTCTTTATACAGATATAATTTTTAGAAAGGTATAATTAACATACTATAAAATGTTTTGTAGATTAAAAGAAAAAACTGCCAAAAACGGGAAGTAACCAAGATGTCTTTTATTAGGTAAATGGATAAAAAAACCATGGTATATCCATCTAATGAAATATTACTCAGCAATAAAAAGGAAATGAGTTATCAAGCCATGAAGAGGCATGAATGCAGGCTGGGTGTGGTGGCTCATGCCTGTAATCCTAGTACTCTGGAAGGCCAAGGAAGGTGAACTGCTTGAGCTCAGGAGCTGGAGACTGGC
>CAUYON010061517.1:0-18334 GCA_963573935.1 Arctocebus calabarensis
GTTCAACCAAGTGCCAAGTCCAAAAGAAACCCAAACGGCTTACAGGCAAGGCCCTTCCAGCCTGCAGTCCCACTGCTGCCCCACCCACAGCCACCGACAGGATCAGACCGAATGAACAGACGCAACCACTTGCCTAATCTCTGCCGCTTTAGCCTTCCTCAGGGTGTCCAGAAGCCTCATGCTGTCTCCCTGTGTCCCCAAAGGGAAGTTTCTGGTCAGATCCCGCCTGGCAGAGATGCCTGAAGTCCTCTCTCCCCAGTCTCGCTGTGCCCAGCCGCAAGGAAGCTGTTACTCGTCCGCCATCTTGCTCCGCCTCCCTCCTGAAAATGTTTTTAAAACCAAAATTTCAAATTCAATTTTTTTGATCTCAAACTAACTTCTTAAATATAGGGACTTTGGAAGTCCAAAAGAGATATATTAGGTTTATTTGGTAAATTAAAATCATGTAGAAAGAATTGTCAAGTAAGATATGGTACTTAACTTTATTTGGTTTGTATTTGTATAAATATCTTATTAATATGGGTTCCAAAATTATATGGATTTCTAAAATTCTGATCTCTTAGTATGTGTTATCAGTAATAATTATATTTGTTATGTTAAATTGTTGTGTGCTACAGAAATAAATAAATTTTCTTGTCAATTAAATCTTTAACAAATGGCTATTCTAAGTCTTTTGTCATCCAAAGATAATTATTATTTTACTTTAATTTTCCTCGAAAAATAGTATAATAAGCGATAGTTCAAAATTTGCTTCTTTAAGAAAATTCATAGAAAAGATGCTGAAAGTACTCTTAAGTATTGGTTTTAATAACTTCGGGTATTATACCGTTGGACTAGATAGAAACTTCCAGCATTCCAATTAAAAAGTGGATGTATTCATGAGGATTCCTAACCCAACAACAAGCTGAAAAAAAGTTAATTATGTGGGACTGAACTGATAGAAGACTGAATTTTTTTTTTTTTTGAGACAGAGTCTCCCTATGTCACCCTGGGTAGGGTGCTGTGGCGTCACAACTCACAGCAACCTCAAACTCTTGGGCTTAAGCAATTCTCTTGCCTCAGCCTCCTAAGGAGCTAGGGCTACAGGCACCCAGTACAACACCCGGCTATTTTTTTGTTGCAGTTTTGTCATCGTTGTTTACCTGGCCCAGGTCGGGTTCGAACCCAACAACTTTGGTGTATGTGGCTGGCACCATAACCACTATGCTACAGCGAAGAAGACTGAAATAATTTTTATGTACTTTTTGTTTAAAACATCACTGATTATATTTATGTTTTATTTTCCAGAGTCAAAGAACACTTTTTCTTCTTTTAAGCTATTTATAGCTTACAAAATAAATGGGTAAAGTATTCTTTCATCTATAAAAATTTTAAACACTTATCTTTCTCTGTATTTAATTGTTCTAAAATTTAGAAACAATTTGTGAATGTTCTTAATATGCAGCATTGTATTATGTATGTAAGTTCAATAAAAATCTTTTATCTGTTTTCCTTTGTAACAGGACACAATTGGAGACATTGGTTATTTTACCAAGACTATGACTTAGAATGGCATATTTTTAGATACAAAAACACTTCTTTGAAAAGCTGAAGTTGACATTGTAGCATCAATAAAATGTTTCTTTGGAAACATTGGCCCGGTACCTTTCTATGTGGCTCCTTTACAAAGTTCTTGTCATGTAGTCAGTAAAGAATGCCATTTTCTGGCTCGGCGCCTGTGGCTCAACGGGCTAAGGCGCCAGCCACGTACACCTGAGCTGGCGGGTTCGAATCCAGCCCCAGCCTGCCAAACAACAATGACGGCTGCAACCAAAAAATGGCCGGGCGTTGTGGTGGGCGCCTGTAGTCCCAGCTACTTGGGAGGTGGAGGCAGGAGACTCGCTTGAGCCCAGGAATTGGAGGTTGCTATGAGCTGTGATGCCTCAACACTCTATCCAGGGTGACAGCTTGAGGCTCTGTCTCAAAAAAAAAAAAAAAAAAAAAAGAATGCCATTTTCTGAGAGGTCTTGGACTTTCAAGTTATTTTGGTATCAAACAACAGAATAATTCAACCAATTTTTGTACAAGTATTGCAGGTACAGTTTAATGAGAAATCCTTGACTTGGCTTCTTAGCCTTAAAACTTTTAAAAGCCTAATAAAAGGTTTCATCAAAGTTGAATTAAAGAGAGCCTCCATAGCCAGTCAGTACTCTTGGTACATCACACAAGTAACCAGACCAAGAATAATAAGATTAAAACTTACTAAAAAGTAAAATAAAATAAAATAAAAAAAGATTAAAACTTACTTTACAAATAAAGTGGTCACACTATGACTTATCTTCAGTAAAAGTGAGGGACTGGAGGAGAAAATACTGTTTTAAAAACAAACTATAGGGTGATGCCCGCCCATAGCTCAGGAGGTAGGGTGCTGGCCACATACACCGAGGTGGGTGGGTTCAAAGCTGGCCCCAGAGCCAGCTAAAATCAACAATGACAATTGCAACAACAACAACAAAAAAAATAGCTGGGCATTGTGGCAGGTGCCTGTAGTCCCAGCTACTTGGGAGGCTCAGACCAGAGAATCGCTTAAGCCCAAGAGTTGGAAGTTACTGTGAGCTGCGATGCTACAGCACTCTACTCGGGGGGAAATAGTGAGACTCTATCTCAAAAAACAAACAAACAAACCAAAAAAACCCTATAGTACATGTGTTAGTAAATTCTAGCTTTGTCTATTATTTTTGAGTTTTTATCATTTGCCTGTAATCTGAACTAAATCTTAAATTATTTCCCAGCTGTAAGTCTCCAAACTAATATTTCATTTTTTTATTTTTATGACTTAAAATATTAAGTCACTCTCCAATTCTCCCCTAAAATTAAAACTGTTTTTTTAAAGTCCTACTAGCTAGACAAATTGATATAAACTTTAAAAAATCATCACAACAGGGCGACACCTCTGGCTCATCAAGTAGGGCGCTGGCCCCATATACAGAAGGTGGCAAGTTCAAACTTGACCTCGGCCAAACTGCAAAAACAGAAAAATAGCCGGGCGTTGTGGTGGGCACCTGTAGTCCCAGCTACTCAGGAGGCTGAGGCAAGAGAATAGCCTAAGCCCAGGAGTTGGAGGTTGCTGTGAGCTGTGTGACGCCATGGCACTCTATTGAGGGCAATAAAGTGAGATTCTGTCTCTACAAACAAACAAACAAACAAAGAAAAATCATCACAACAACTCAATATATAAATAACATTTGTAACTGTTAATGCATAGACTATTCAAAACTTCACTGGATACTCAATACAAACTACAAACCAGGGAAAAATTCTATCACATTGCCACTGTCTACCACCACTTGATTTGAAAATGCTTCCAAGCCAACATTTTCGAGTCTTCTCTGTTAGCTGCCCTCTGGACTCAAACACTTCTTACTAATTATACAATTGTTCAAATTATATAAAGACCCAACTTTGATGAAAGTGCCTCCATCTGCAATGCCACTGCTTAAAATGAGGCACGATTGGTAACTATTTAATTGGGTGTGCTTATTCTCTGGACTGAGAGAACTAGCTCAGTAGCTTGTAAAATAATCCATGAACTTAATTTCTGGACAGTGAAACTTCTTGGAGAAGTTTCAGACTGAGTGGGACTCAGAAAACAACACTCTCATATCAAAACCTCAGAAGCGAAAGTTTTTCTCTCGTCTTCTCCTGCCTTACTGTCTCTCCAGTTCTCCCCGAAGTCTACCTATAAAAACAGAATTTACTCTTCCCTAAGGAGGTCATAGAAACCAGAACCCCTAGAACTCCTGGGCCAAAGCTAACCATTTACCCTAAAAATATTATTCTCACTTTATTCTTACACAGAACTGAACTTTCTGTGCAAAAACTGGCCATGAAGAAGTTATCTGACATACTTGTTTGTTGATCATAAAACCTGCTGCACTCCAGAAAGGTTCCTGCCCCAGATCTAGAAGGAAGCAATGCATATCAGAAAGGCCAAGAAAGATCTAGACAGATATCCCTGGCTGAGTTTCTATACTCAGTCTTTTGACATTATATTAGTCCAGCCATATTTCTACATGGCTGTCTATAGTTTCTTAAACCTAAGCATAAAAATGGACACATTATTCTATATCTTTGGGTCTTCATTCTAAGGCTCCCATGTATATCTTAAACAAACTTGTTTTCCTTTTTTCCTATTAATTTGCCTCTTGGTGGTTTTTAGCAAACCTAAAGAGGATGAAAAGAAAGCTTCACTCCCACACTACCCTCTAAATAAGCATCATCCAATAGAAATATCATACACACCACATGTGCAAGTTTAAGTTCCATATTAGCTACATTCTTAAAAGTAAAGAGAGAACAAATAAAATTAATTATAAGATATTTTATTTAACCCCAAATTATATCACTTCAATGTGTAATCAATATGGGAATGTTAATGAGATATTTTAAATTATTTTTGGTACTAAGTTTCTAAAATCCAATGTATATTTCACACTGAGCATATCTCAATTTGGATTGGCTATGTTCCGGGTGAGAAATAATCAAATTTGTCTAAGTCTAATGTTTCGACAGTACTGTTCTATACTATTAATTAATCTTCTTCTTCTTTTTTTTTTTTTTTTGAGATAGAGTCTCACTATGTTGCCTTGGATAGAGTGCTACAGTATCACAGCTCATAGCAACTTCAAACTCCTGAACTTAAGCAATTCTCTTGCCTCACCCTCCCAAGTAGCTGGGACTACAGGTACTCACCACAATGCCCGGCTATTTTTGTTGCAGTTGTCATTGTTTAGTTGGCCCGGGCTGGGTTCGAACTCACCACTCTCAGTGTATGTGGCTGGCACCATAACCACTGTGCTATGGGTATCAAGCCTAATTAATCTTCTAATTAAGTATAGCTCTGCTCTTGAATTCTTACTTTCAATAACTGTATTTTCAAATATGTAATTACTATTTGATTTTTAAAGTAACCTACTGATTATCTTATAAAATATCCATCTCATCATCTATTTTCTTAAATATAATAATCATAACTATTTAAATGTACTTACCTGATAACTTCTACAGATCATCTGTATATCTGTTTCTATTATCCATTTTGTTTCTTTTGGTTCTTCTCCTAGACATGCCTGGTGACCTTTTTTTAGAGACAGAGTGTCACTTTGTCGCCCTTAGTAGAGTATGGCGTCATAGCTCACAGCAACCTTGAGCTCTTGGGCTTAGCGGATTCTCTTGCCTCAGCCTCCCGAGTAGCTGGGACTACAGGCGCCCGCCGCAACGCCCGACTATTTTTCTGTTTTGCAGTTCGGCCAAGGCTGGGTTTGAATCGGCCACCTTTGGTATATGGGGCCGGCACCCTACTCACAGAGCCACAGGTACCACCCTGGTAAACTTTAACTAAATTCTAGACAAAATATATGAAAATTGCAGAGTCTTTCTCCAAGGTAGATTTTCCTTATCCTCTGGAAGATGGATGGAACAGAATCATCTCACCTTAGTTCTATCACATATCAGGTTGCAGCTAATTTTCAGGTCATAAGATTCTGAAGATTTGGGGTTTATTCACTAATTTCAATGTATAGTCTTCCAGGAATTGGGAAAAGGGATGGATGGATATTTACTAGGGTCCTCAACTTTGGTAGGGCTGGAATTCCAGCTTTTTATCTTCTTGGCACTATAAGGTTTCCAGAATCTCTTCCGAGATTTATGACTGACCCTGTACGGTTTTGCATCCTATTGTATGGTACAGTTTAAGAACTGATAAAAAGCCTCAAAGAAAAATATAGCTCATAAGGTGAGGTTCACTTTTATATGCTTCCTTTATCTCCAAAGTCTTGGTTTCCCAAGTTCTAGTTTCCAACATTGATTTCTGTCTCTTGTGTCTAACAAAAAATCACAGAAGTCTCTACTGTTTCTTCTGTCTTGTATCAGGTTCCTTTCCCCCAGCTTTTTAGTCTGTCGTTACTTAGTTTAAAACTTAACCAGTAACAAGGAGACCTTGGGCTCACGTAGATGAAATTACCTTCTTACAGAATTCATGGATTTTCAAGCCCTGGATGTCTCTGAAACTCTCCAAACTGTTCACACAGTTGTTGCCAATGTGTGATTGTTTCTCCAGTTGTTTCTAAGTGTGATTGTTGGTCTGCTACAAACTACTTTCCTTTTTTTTATTATTCATTTCTTTCTTTTTTTTTTTACAAAACTACTTTCTTATAAATAGAAGCAGATGTTTCAAAGTATGTATTTAACTTTATATTGATTCATAGGGTGGAAATTTCAATTAAGTGGATAATAGAGGTTAAATATTTTTCTGTTTCAGTTAATGTTTTATTACGATTTCTAATATTTTAGTGTGTTTGGGGAATGTGATAATTGCAAATTATACTCAGGGAACTACCAAAACATGGAGAAAGAAAGCACTTCTATCTTTGCAAAAGGAAAGGAAACAAAGTTTGATATTGGTAGAAAAAGGAAATTTCAGGCATAGTGAGAAGTAATTGAGTTTCTACTCCATGGCTTCTATTTCTGTGGACAGAGAGAAGCAAAAATATTATTTGAGAGTAACTGATGTTATGACAGTGCATTCTATTTCTCTTTAGCAAGGTACCACAAGCCGTTTAAAAAAAACAAACATTCATTATCTCAATGTTCCGGGTCAGGGGTGTCGCTATGGCTTAGCTAGCCCTTTATTTAAGACCTCACAAGGATAGGATCAAGGAAGGTAACAGTCACTCTGATTACTCATGTGAGAACTCCCTGGGATGATTCTGCTTCTAAGCCCGTTCAGTTGGCTACCTGAGTTAATTTCATTACTCCTATAGAACTCTTTAATACTTGCATCTTCTAAGGCAAGCGAGATAATCTCTCTCAACTCTGAATTCTCTTTTAATGGGTTCCAGTCATTAGGACAAGCTCACTCAGGATAGTCACCCTCTTTCATTAACTAAAAATCAACTGATTAGGAATTTTAAATACATTTGAAAAAAATCACATATTGATTAGAAAAAATGTATAGACCATACTCATAATCAAAAGGATACAGTTATACAACTATATGCATTATTGTATATAATAATGCCATTACATATAATATTGGGGCCATCTTAGTGACTGGCTACTAGGTGCAGGATTTTTAAGAAGGGACAGGTTTTGACTTGGCGCCTGTGGCTCAACAGGTTAAGGCGCCAGCCACATACACCTGAGCTGGTGGGTTCAAATTCAGCCCAGGCTCACCAAACAACAATGGCAGCTGCAACCAAAAAATGGCCGAGCGTTGTGGCAGGTGCCTGTAGTCCTAGCTATTTGGGAATTGGAGGCAAGAGACTCATTTGATCCCAGTAGGTTGGAGGTTGCTGTGAGCTGTGATGCCACAGCACTCTACCCAGGGTGACAGCTTGAGGCTCTGTCTCAAAAAAAAAAAAAAAGAAGAAGGAACAGGTTTTAAATCATTCATTCTGAAGAATTTTATGGAAAATTAATTATTTAGTATGATTTGAGGACATCGCTATAGCTTCATCTAAGGAAAGATACCAAACATAATAGCATTGAATGGGTTTTTAGAAATGATGTGAATTTTTTTCATCAGGAGGTTGGAACTATGCCCCTGGCTTGAACCTAGACAAGCTTATGGCTCACTGGGGACTACCATAGCAAATGATACTACATAACTTCCAAGGCCGAGTCAGAGTATATGATGGAGATTCTGCTTTGTTGTTTAGGACAATTACTTTTGGAGTCCTATCAGAAATCCAACTTCACAGAGAGAAGTAGTGTGCTATACTATGAGGAAACCCAAATTACATGGAAGGACAATGTGTAGGTGTTCTGGATGACAACCCCAGCTGAGGGCCTAGTCAACAGCCAGGGCTAATCACCAGACACACACGAGAAAGGGTTTCCAGATGATTCCAGTGCCCAGCAGCTAAACTGCTAAGCTGTCAAGTCTTTTCTGCTATGGCTTTAATGTATTAAGAAGCAACAATGAATGATTTCTGCTGTGCTCTGCCTAAATTCCTGACCCGTGAATTTATGAGCTAATAAAATAATAGTATTAAACTGCTAAACTGGTATAATCTGATATGCAGCAATAGTGACAAAATAGGCATCGATTGGAAGGCAGTATGATTTTCTGCACTTTATCCAAGAGGTTTTTTTTTTTTTTTTTTGAGACAGAGCCTCAAGCTGTCACCCTGGATAGAGTGCCGTGGCATCACAGCTCACAGCAACCTCCAATTCCTGGGCTCAAGCGAGTCTCCTGCCTCCGCCTCCCAAGTAGCTGGGACTACAAGCACCCATCACAATACCCAGCCATTTTTTGGTTGCAGCCGTCATTGTTGTTTGGCGGCCCGGGCTGGACTCGAGCCCGCCAGCTCAGGTGTACGTGGCTGACGCCTTAGCCCACTGAGCCACAGGCACCGAGCCATATCCAAGAGTTTTTAATCAGTACTGAAATACCCAACATGAAGACTTAGCATATGTATTAAGAAAAAGATAGCAAGAAATTTATGGCTTAAAATCACAGTTTTTGGATGATTGCATTTATTTAATGATTTTTAATTTGTATTTATTTTTAGTTTTATATGGGAGAGAATGAGGGGAATTGTAAATATTTCAACTTTAATGTCCATAAAGGTCTTAGTTCAATTTAGAGTATAAGAGATAAGATGGTGATATATGGATAAAATCTGGAATAAATGTGTTGCACATAAAGGCAATGGATGAAAATGAGTGGAGGGTTTGAAGCAATTGACATTGGCAACTAGGTTGAACAATTTTTCATCTGTTTGGTCAAACGTGGCAGTTCCTGGGTGATGATAATGAGGATGGATAGATGAAGAAGACAGAGGTCACATCCTCAAAGGAACAGTGTTTTTCAAATAAGGAAAAGGGCAATAGGCTAGAAATAACCTGCACTGCCAGGAAAATGCAGGTAATACCTTCTTATTTTGGTTTGCATGAGATGTGAAAGAAATTAGCAGCATTTAAGTTAAATGCAGTGGAAATAGCCTTCGTACGAGAGAGTGAATTTTCTGCAAAGGGCAAGAAGTATCAGAGGTGTTTACTAAAAAAGGGAGGCCAGAGGATACAGTGGAAAAGTTTGGGAGACAAGAGAGATAGTGAGAATTTGAGTCAAAGACGAAGAAACCCGAATATTACGGTAATAAGAGAATGTCGCAAAAGAAAAACAAGTTGTCTCATGGTGGGTTCAATAGAGTAGACGGTGCTAAACTAATTAATATTAGCAAATTGCTGGTAAGGGGTGATAGCTGAGATCTCTAGGGAGGGTCAGTCATGCTCTGGATTACTGGTGGTTGCAAGAAGTTCTAGAAAAAGTGTGGAGACACCATAAAGTTAATGTAGTGTCAGGGCTCTGACTGCACATTGGAAGAACGTTTGCCTTAGTCGAAAGCTGAGATCTTACACTTCATGAATAAATCTTCACTTCTAATCACACTTTCATTAATATAATATGGCTATCTTTGTTTTGACAGCTATTGCTTTGAATCTTTGTATGTATTATTGGCATCATTATCCTTTGCATGCACTGCTAGCTTTTAAATAATAATAAGGCCTAAGTTCTACATTTCATTTTTTTTTTTTTTGAGACAGAGCCTCAAGCTGTCAGCCTGGATAGAGCACTGTGACATCACAGCTCACAGCAACCTCCAATTCCTGGGCTCAAGCGAGTCTCCTGTCTCCACCTCTCAAGTAGCTGGGACTACAGGCGCCCGCCACAACGCCCGGCCATTTTTTGGTTGCAGTCGTCATTGTTGTTTGGTGGGCCGGGGCTGGATTCGAATCCGCCAGCTCAGGTGTACGTGGCTGGCGCCTTAGCCTGTTGACCCACAGGCGCTGAGTCTCTACATTTCATTGTTATAAAACTTTATGTTGGCATGCTTTATATAAACAATAAGAATTTTTATCCAATTAGCGACTCTTTTCTTTAAGGTTAACTTCACTTTCATTTGCTTTTTCAAATAAAATATTTTGTTTTCATTTATGTTATCTTGCTTTATACCTTCTGTTTGTTTATACATTCTTACTAATTTCTTAGGTTTTTTTCACCCATATCTTCTCTAAAGCCTTGGAAAGTATACACTCTGATTTGTAGCTACCAAAAGTCGAAAGTTTGATTTAAAATTTTCTAAAAATATTATCTAAATAATCTTTTTTCTTTTTTTGTAGAGACAGTCTCACTTTATCACCCTTGGTAGAGTGCCGTGGCGTAACACAGCTCACAGCAACCTCCAGCTCCTGGGCTTAGGCGATTCTCTTGCCTCAGCCTCCCGAGTAGCTGGGACTACAGGCACCTGCCACAACACCCGGCTATTTATCTGTTTTTTGCAGTTCAGTTGAGGCTGGGTTTGAATCCAACACCTTCGGTATATGGAGCCAGTGCCCTACTCGATGAGCCACAGGCGCCACCCTAAATAATCTATTCTTATTAGTTACTATATGAAAACACATGAAGTAATGACTAAAAAATAGCATTACATAAGCATTTTAAAAATATCAGTAATTTTTTTTTTTCTTTTTCAGGCTAGTTCAGTGAAGCAGTGGGAATGAAGAAGGAACAAAAATATAAAGTCTGTAACTGGTTGTGGTCAATTAGTTGCAAATAGCACTGCAGTCAGATTGGCCACAGCAAATATTATTGAAATCAAATGTAAAAGATTTTGTTTCTTAGCTCTCTTTTATATCCGTAATTAGGAGACTGTAATGTTCATTTCTTCTTTCCCCCTATTCAGTTTTAAACATTTCTTAAAATAATGTCAGATTTTTCATTCTTTTTTTCCCTGTTAACATTTTTGTTTTTTCAAGGTAACAGGAATTGTATACAAATGACAGTAGACCCTTGCCTTTTTATTTATTTTTATTTTTATTTATTTATTATTTATTTTTTTTGAGACAGAGCCTCAAGCTGTCACCCTGGATAGAGTGCTGTGGTATCACAGTTCACAGCAACCTCCAATTCCTGGGCTCAAGCCAGTCTCCTGCCTCCGCCTCCCAAGTAATTGGGACTACAGGTGCCCGCCACAACGCCCGGCCATTTTTTGGTTGCAGCCACCATTTTGTTTGGCAGGCCCAGGCTGGATTCGAACCTGCCAGCACAGGTGTACGTGGCTGGCGCCTTAGCCCATTGAGCCACAGGCACCGAGCTGTGCCTTTTTATTTTTATCTAAATAAAAGATAACTTAAAGTGAATTCTCAAGAAAGACAGACTATAACTTCATTCATCGTCCACCTGGAACCAGTAGTTGTGTAGTTGTCATAACTCAGGAAGGAGGTCGTGGTGAGTTGGAAGAGGAACGTAAGCCGCTGTTACCATTTACCAGCCAACCACCTGCCCTGCAATCCACTGACAGCCCCAATGGCTGCAGCAGTTGATGGACACTTCACATACACATTGCCCTGGGCTGAATTTTTGTCAACATAAGTATGAATAACTCCTCCAGGTTTATGATATTCTTCAATCACATCATCTTTCAACTCTGCATCCCCTCCAACTACTTCTTCTGTTTGAGGGTTAAACATGCTAGAAAGTGGGAAACACTGGGATGCAGTGGACAGAGGCAGCAGCAGCTAAAGCTTCAGTCTGTTGGGAAAGTCTTGTTTGGAAATCTGCCACAGCCCCAAATGCCAAGGAGCCAGTCCTTTGTAGAGCCTGCTGTGTTGCTGGTGGAGTCTGCAAACCTGTACCCTCTGCAAGTCTTGCCATTAATTGAAGATGACCAGTTGTTCCCCAGTCAATTCCAGTCCTTTCTAACTCATCACTGTCCAAAAATGCACTAGTGCTGGAAGCATCAGTACGTTCAGTAACATCATCTTTCATTGGCCTTCCTGTTAATTCAAATCCATTAAGTTGTTCCAAAGCCTTTTTTGGAACATTGTGAGTCTGAAAATGTAATAAATCTGTATCTTTTAGAATGACCTGTTTCACTGTCCATCATAAGCTGGATACTTTTGATCCTTCCAAAAGGATCAAAGATCCCCTGAAGCATACCTTCAGTTATGTTAAAGTGTAACGAGGAGCCCACATAAAGCCCCATGGGTCCAGCACTTCCCTTTTGCAAACTGTTTGCCATTGCTGCGGCTCTGTTTTTTTCTGCCTGTGATACCTGTACTATGATTGTCACTCCTAAAACTCCTTTGCCAGTTAATCCTATTGCTAGAGGCACTGAGCTAACATCAACAAAGTCCACATAAACAATTCCTTTGGAAAGTCTTGAATTTCTGTAGGAAATATCCTTACATCTCGAACCTTTCCAACCGTAGAAAAAAACTTTTCCAAATCCCTTAGTTGTTGGGCAACACCTATAGCTCAGTAGGTAGGGCTCCAGCCACGTACACCTAGGCTAGCAGGTTCGAACCCAACCCAGGCCAGCTAAACAACAATGAAAACTGCAAAAAAAAAATAGCTGGGCATTGTGACAGGCGCCTGTAGTCCCAGCCTACTCGGGAGGCTGAGGCAACAGAATTGCTTAAGCCCAAGAGTCTGAGGTTGCTGTGAGCTGTGACACCACCACACTCTACAGAGGGAAACAAGACTCTGTCTCAAAAAAAAAAAAAATCCCGTGGTGGAAATCTTGCTGTCAGCTGCTTGCGGAAATCTTTCATCTCATTCCTCAGGAATTAGATCATCAGTAGGTTCCCTCACAGGGCTCTTGTCTTTTCTGATTGGACTTTGGCTTTGAGAACATGTCTGCTTAATTTGATGCTGAGACAACCCAATCTTTCCTCCGATGGCTCTGTTAAATTTTCCTCTGGAGTAAGGACTTCCGCAGCGGCCACTGCATCTGTGATCTGGACTTATTACTGAGCAGCTCTGTCTCCTTTCTTTGCTTCTACTTCACTTCCTTTCACGCCTTTTGCTCTTTTTCCTTTTTCTATCTCTACTTCTCCATTCCTTACTTTTGCTTCTCTCTCTTGGGTTGGCACCTGTGGCTCAAAGGAGGGGGGCGCTGGCCCCATATACCAGAGGTGGCGGGTTCAAACCTGGCCCCAGCCAAAAACTGCTTCTCTCTCTCTCACTTTTTTTTTTTTTTTGTGAGACTGAATCTCATTATGTCACCCTGGGTAGAGTACTGTGGCGTCACAGCTCACAGCAACCTCACATTCTTGGGCTTAAGTGATCCTCTTGACTCACTTAGCCTCCCAAGTAGCTGGAACTATAGGCGCCCACCACAATGCTGGGTTATTTTTGTTGTTGTTGTTGTTGTTGCAGTTGTCATTGTTGTTTTAGCAAACCCAAGCCAAGTTCAAACTCGCCAACCTCGGTGTGTGTGGCTGGGGCCCTACTGACTGAGTGACAGGTGCTTGCTGCCTTTTGCTTCTTTCATTCATGACTTAAAGATAAGATTTGAGCTATTGGAGTTCCTTATATATTCTAATTATTAATCTTTTTTCAAATGGGAAGTTTGCAAATATTTTCTCTCATTCTGTGTATTGTCTCTTCACATTGTTGATTGCTTTCTTCACTGTAAAGAAGCTTTTTAGCTTGATGTAAATTCCATTTGTCTAATTTGGGTTTGGTTATCTGTGCTTTGGGGTATTACTTAAGAAGTTCTCTGCAAGACCAACGTCCTGGAGCATTCTCCTGTTTTCTTTAAATAGTTTCATAAATTCAAGTCTTATCTTTAAGTTTTTAACCCATTTTGATTTGTTTTTTGTCTATGGCAAGAGATAATGGTCAAATTTCATTCTTCCGTTAATCTGCTAAAAATGAATAGAGTGGAAGGGAAAATATTTCAGGAAGAAGAAACAACAAATGCAAAGGTCCTCAGGGAGATTGGAACAGAAAGCCATATAGCAAGTTTTTTAATTCAGGACAATGCATCTCTTAATTGTTTTCTCCCAGATTTAAGAATTAGTTGTCAATCAATCTTTGTTTTCAGTATTGTAGAAATAGTTCCTCATGAACTTTTCAGTAAGAAGTTAGGCTCTTCTAGTCAGATGATATTTTAAAGCACAGAGACTAAGCCCCTTTGTAATAGCAATTTCAGCTTCTTCACGCTGTTTCTTATCTCATGTGCTTCTCTCTGTATTTCCGCCTCTCAGCCAGCTGCCTTTTCATCTCAGTCTGTTTTCTCAGATTGTTGTTTTATCTCATCTTTAAACTTGTTTCATAGATTCTGTGCTTTATTGAATTATATTGATAGCAAACCCGAGAAGCTGTGTTCAATTGAATTGTTTCCTAATGTAAATCTACAAATAAATGTTCTTGTTCTGTCTCCCCTTAGTATTATATACATCTCATTCTCTTAGATTGTAGCATTATTTTTCATAAATACCACATTATTTGTGCTAGTTTAATCCCTAACCATTTAGAAAAACAAAACAATTCAACCCGGAATTGAATTATGCTGGACTAGAAAATCAGATTCTCTTGGAAGATTGGTTTTAGTCCAGCCTTTGATCCCCATACCATGAGCTGCAGTCAAACAAGCAAACAAAGAGAACATGTCTCCTCTGTTGAACTGGATTGACACACATACAAACATATATACACACACAAATTTTATTTACTTATACCTGCCAAGAGTTTACAATAACTTTAGACCCTAGCAAGAGGTACTCAAAATTTTACCTTATTGAAGTCACATATATTAAGTCATATCAAATCATTTTTAATAAAAACAAGATATGTAGAAATGCACATAATAAATTGTGTGTGCATAAAGAAAGTACCTGTAATGGGCTGGGCACCCGTAGCTCAGTGAGTAGGGTACCAGCCATATACACTGAAGGTGGCAGGTTTGAACCTGGCCCAGGCCTGCTAAACAACAATGACAACTGCAATCAAAAAATGGCCAGGAGTTGTGGTGAGTGCCTGTAGTCCCAGCTACTTGGGAGGCTGAGGCAAGAGAATCACTTAAGCCCAAGAGTTTGAGGTTGCTGTGAGCTGTGATGCCACAGCACTCTACTGAGGGCAACATAGTGAGATGCTATCTCAAAAAAAAAAAAAAGAGAAAGTACGTGTAATGGAACAAATTAGATTCTTCTGTGTCTATCAAATCTGTAAGAACTATTTTCATGTCATTTAAATACCATGATCAGGTAGCGTCCGTTAGTCAGTGGGTAGGGAGCCTTCACATACACTCAGGCTGATGGAGCCTCCACATACACTCAGGCTGACGGGTTCAAACCCAGCCCAGGCCAGCTAAACAATAAAGACAACTGTAAAAAAATAAAAATTAAAAAAATAGCCAGGCATTGTGGTGGGCACCTGTAGTCCCAAGTACATGGGAGGCTGAGGCAAGAGAATCACTTAAGCCTAAGAGTTTGAGGTTGCTGTGAGCTATGATACCAAGGGTGACAGAGTGAGAGTCTGTTGCAAAAAATAAATAAATAAATAGACAGATAGATAAATAAATAAATAAATAAAAATAAATACTGTGATCAATTATCAAAAAGCTATTATTATGATGAGTAATTTTTTTTTTTTTGAGACAGAACCTCCAGCTGTCACCCTGGATAGAGTGCTATGGCATCACAGCTCACAGCAACCTCCAACTCCTGGGCTCAAGCAAGTCTCTTGCTTCAGCCTCCCAAGTAGCTGGGACTACAGGCGCCCGCCACAACGCCCGTCCATTTTTTGGTTGCAGCTGTCATTGTTGTTTGGTGGGCCCGGGCTGGATTCGAACCTACCAGCTCAGGTGTACGTGGCTGGTGCCTTAGCCGGTTGAGCCACAGGCACCGAGCCAATGATGAGTAATTTTATCTTCTAGGTACCTTAAATACCAAAGCTTAAATACAAAAAATAAATTAAAAAACCATAATCCAGCAGAATGTTTATTACAGCTCAATTCACAATCACAAAGATGTGAAAGCAACCCAAGTTCCCCATTAACCCATGAGTGGATTAACAAACTATGGTATATACATATACCATACAGTACTAGGTAGCCATGAAAAGGGTGGATACTTTATATCTTTTGTATTTGCATGTATGGAGTTGAAACACATTCTTCTTAGTGAAGTATAACAAGATTGGAAAAGCAAGTATCTAGAGTACTTAATGCTAATATGAAACCAATGCACAGACAACTACATGCCCACATGGAAAAACAAAATGAAACAAAAAAACACAAGTATATTCTAGCCTTCTAGCCAGAGGAAGGGGGAAGGGGAAATAAAAAGAGAAGGAGGGATGAAGATTGTCAAGTTCTCAACTAATATTCACAAGGTTGGGATATACAGTGCCTTGGGTTCTGTATAGCTTGAACTTTACCTTGGAAGTGAAAACAATGTAGCCTAAACATTTGTATCCTCATAGCAATCTGATATTAAAATAAAATCTTCCAATGGCTGGAAAGTTAATTTCACCACATATATTTAGTTTTGCTGAATTTTGAATAACTTTAATTAATGCATATTGGTTTCCTAAAGTTAATAGCCTTTGATGGAGCCTACAGATCAACTGCCAATTTTTCTACTTGAAAAATTAAACTCTGGCCTTGATAAAGAAAGATCTCTCCTCAGAGGGCAAGCAGAGTTTGTCCCCACACTATACCTCTAGTTCCAGCATTTCTAACTAGAGCCAGTTTAGGCATCTGGTAATCTTGCAGTTCCCAACACAGTGAAAACCCTTCAAATCATGAATATCTCTTTCTTTAAAATCACCAGCTCAAAATGCCACTTTTTAATATTAATGGATTGTGCTCCCAAGGATCTTCTATTAAAAAATATGTCTGGAAGCTATGTTCCTGCTTTAAATCTATCTCAGATCGTAACTGAAGCAATGCACTCAGCAATTCCAATGAATAAAGAGATGGTTAATTCAAAATGATAGTCACTCACCACAGAATTTTAGAAATGGTAGAGTAATATTTCAATACACATATATGCCTAAATATATTTCTTGAATGAATTTGGGTAGAGGCAGTACTTTGGTGGTAGGCCAAAATATTCAGGCAGAGGGAAAAGAATCGATAATCCACATCCCAAAGCAGCTTTTGCTCCTAGGTAAAATACCTGAAATTCTAAGAAATCGTATTAAAAATAGTTGAAACTTGTTTTAGAAAATTACACCCTGAAAGGATCCACCTTTAGATATTGAATATTATGAGTGATAAAATAAGCCCTATTTTCAGTCCCAGAACTAAATAATATTAAGAAGGGCTCTGATATGTTGTAATAGAATCCTTTACTCACTGAATCATGTTCTCATGAAAGTTAAAAGCATATTCTTTACAGATGACTATAAATTCTCATTTTATGTTTTCTTTCTTTCTCTCTCTCTCTCTCTTTCTTATTTATTTTGCGACAGAGCCTCAAGCTGTCACCCTGGGTAGAGTGCGATGGCATCACAGCTCACAGCAACCTCCAACTCCTGGGCTCAAGAGATTCTCCTGCCTCCGCCTCCCAAGTAGCTGGGACCACAGGCTCCCGCCACAATGGCCGGCTATTTTTTGGTTGCAGCAGTCATTTTTGTTTGGCAGCCCGGGCTGGATTCGAACCCACCAGCTCAGGTATATGTGGCTGGCGTCTAAGCCCATTGAGCCACAGCCGCCGAGCCCCTCATTTAATATTTTAATTGTCATGTTCTATTCTGTATATCTTTCATATCAATAACATACCATTCTTCAAGTAATGAAATTGCTATAAAATATTGTCATTAATTATATTCATTTATTTTACTATTAAGAAAATATTTTGAATTATATAAAGTAAGACAAGTAAGTTTGCAAACACATCCTAGACAAAGTGCTAGATATCTCCTTATCGCTCTGGTCACCTTTAATATATTCCCCTTGGGGCTCAGCACCTGTGGCTCAACGGGCTAAGGTGCCAGCCACATACACCTGAGCTGGCGGGTTCAAATCCAGCCCGGGGCTGCCAAACAACAATGACGGCTGCAACCAAAAAATGGCAGGGTGTTGTGGCGGGCGCCTGTAGTCTCAGCTACTTTGGAGGCGGAGGCAAGAGACTCACTTGAGCCCAGGAATTGGAGGTTCCTGTGAGCTGTGACGCCACAGCACTCTATCCAGGGTGACAGCTTGAGGCTCTGTCTCAACAAAAAATAATAAATAAATAAATAAATGTATTATTAAATATATATATATATACTCCCCTTGGGAAGCTGTGTACCAACTCCAGCCTTGTTCATCTTTCTTTTTTTTTTTGCTAGGGCTGGGTTTGAACCCTCCACCTCTGGTATATGGGGCCAGCACCGTACTACTTTGAGCCACAGGCGCCGCCCAAGAGAAGTCTCCTTCTTTTTTTTTTTTTTTTTTGTAGAGACAGAGTCTCACTTTATCACCCTGGGTAGAGTGCCGTGGCGTCACACTGCTCACAGCAACCTCCAGCTCTTGGGCTTAAGCGATTCTCTTGCCTCAGCCTCCCTAGTAGCTGG
>CAUYON010061518.1:0-36172 GCA_963573935.1 Arctocebus calabarensis
CTCTACCCATCTGCCCCCCACCCCCCCCCAACCCTTACCCGGTTTTCATTTGTAAAAATTGGGTTTTAACATAAAAATTAAAACAAAAATTATAATAAAAATAATGGGTAGTTAAAATGTTTAATTTTTTTACAAAAATTATATAAATTTGCTTCATATTAGGGGTATATACATTGGATACTTTTTCTTCCATTCTAGAGATACTTTGCTAAGAAGAATATGTTCCAGCTCCATCCATGTAAACACAAAAGAGGTAAAGACACTTTGCATTTCCTTGTATTATATATTTCTACAGTTCCATTGCTTTACAAAATTATGAAGACCAATGACAAATAAGATGAGTTTCATTCACTTAGAGGACCTTCAGAATTTTGCTTAACATCCATAGATTAAAGTCTTTTGAAAATGAATTTAGAATTACTAGGCTTAAGGTTTGGCGATAAGATTGCCATTTCATTTGTTCTATTTGCATTTTTCTTAAAGGTATTCTTGAAATACTCACAGCTGAGAATGTGTTGCTTTCAAATTCAGATAAGCAGATGAGACATATCTTCATCCAATAGTCATTCTATTTCTTTATTGACTCTTCATTCTAAATAGCGGGTCACATTCGAAATAGCAGATATCTATTTCCCTTACACAAAAGGAAGGCACTCAAGTGTCAAAAATTGACTGCTAATTCATAACCCCAAGAAGCCAGAGCCCTGGTAACTCTTACAGGTTTTACACCTGCTTCTAATTTAATCACCTACTGTGACTGTTGCTCAACACCAAAATAACTCAAGTAGTCTTCATCTGCCAGGAAAAAAAATGGAATTTCTAAAAAGGAAGCTTACTAAGAGAATTTCAACTACTCTGACACATCTCTAAGAAAAAAAAAACCTAAAAACTATTTTTCAAGTGATTAACATTGATTAATTCACAACTAAAAAGATCATTTGCATAATTTTAGAATATATAATTAACTCTATGATTTGTCTGAACACTCGAGACATAAAGAGTTTAGTTTTTCGAGGTTTCCTCTCCCCTCTCTGAATCAATTTACTATTTATACTTTTACTTAAGGTAGGGAAATAAGATGGTAGGGAGTGATCTGAACCATGCATGGCACAGGAAGGATGGAGACTGGTTAGATAAAGGGGATTGACGTCATGGATCTGAGTTTTAATCTTAGTTCTACCTCTTACTGTGTGACCATAGACAAGTCATTTAAACTCTCTAAGGCTTTCTTTCTTTTTGAATTTGGGAGAAAATTCTGCCCACAAAAGTTTTCAGAATTATTAAATGATGTTAATGTAGGTTAAACATGCAGCCTGTAATTGCATCAATAATCAGTTTCCGGCATAATTATTGCCCTGACAATGACCATGGTCAGTACTCCAGGTAATTTCTTGGGATGGTGACCCCTCGATCATCTTGCTTCATGGTTCTCAGACCCTCTGTCCCACTTCCATCTTCTGTGGTAGCACATTTACCTCCTGGTCTCTGCTTCTCAAGCAACTGCAGTACATTTTTGTCAATCTTGGTTTTCTCCAAAGTCTTTTCAAAAATTCTGATGACGCAGATCCCAAGGTGACCTTCCAAATGATATAACTCTTAACAAGTCTCTATCTACTATACTCACTCCGAAGAAGAGCTTTAGGCACATTTACAATGTGAAGATCACCTACATCTACTGAGCAGATCCTATTGTTTCAGTTTTTACTTCTCTTTATGGTGAACTACATTTATAGATTTGCATATGTTAAACCAGCCTTACATTCCTGAGATGAAGCCCACTTGGTTGTAATCAGTTATTTTTTTGATGCGTAGCTGAATTCTGTTTGTTAAGATTTTGTGGAGTATTTTTCATCAACATTCACTACTGATATGAGTCTGTAGTTTTTGTTGTTGTTATGTCCTTTCCTGGCTTTGGTATCAGGTTGATAGCTAAAGAAATGCTGCATTTCTTGAATATATGCTATTCTTGTTATATAGTCATAATTAATAAATATGTCATTTTAAGCAATCATTTGTGACTCCTTACCACAAAAGCTCTAATAGTGTAAGAGAAAGAGAAAACTGTACCTTCCTCAAGTGCAGTTCATATGAGAGATATGAAAGAAGAGAAAAATTATCTTAGATCCCTGGTTCAAAATATTTTGAGTTATACAGTTATGAATGATAGTTAATCTTAAAGCACATTACCTTCTAACAAGGAGAACAGGGAACACGTACAAGCCCAGTATAACAAATACAGTAAAAGGAGAATAAACTTGAAGGATTTACTATTCTTAGTTTTAATACTTTATATAAAACTATAATAATCAAGACAACTTTCATCGGCAAAAAGGTAGATTTATTGACAAAGGAAAAGTAACAGAGTGTGAAGAAATAGACTCAGACATATGGTCAATGTTACTATTATTGCAAACATGTCAGGAAATTCAATGGGGGAAAAGAATGTCTTTTCAACAAACAATCCTAGATCAACTGTATGTCTATATGTACACTTTAAAAGGATCAAATGTAGGCATATAAGTGTGTGTGTGTGTGTGTGTGTATATATATATATATATATATATATACTTTAAAGTATGTATATACTTTAAAAGAGCATCAAGATAACTTCATACCATACTTAGACCTAAAAAAAATTCTAGAAGAAAACATAAGAAAAAAATCATTGCAATCCAGAGATAGGCAATTTTTTTTAACAGAACAAAGAAAGAATGAGCCATGAAAGAAAAATATAATGATATAATAAATTTCTTCAAAATTAAAAACTTTTGCTCTATGCCATTAATAAAGCAACAATAATGCACACTGGGTGAAAATATTCACAATATATATATATAACACAATATATATATAACACAATAGTGTGAGTGAGTGCAGAATATATAAATAACTTCTATGACCCAATATTTTAAAAATCACCAAATTAAATAATGGATAAGAGATTCAAGTACAGAATTTACAACTGAAAATCCGCAATAAGGACATAAAAACATCTTCGAACACACTAGTCATCACAGAAATTCACATTAAAACCACAATGAAATATCACCACACTACTATTAGAGTGGCCAAAAGCAACATAACTGACTATATAAGCTTTTGCAAAAATATAAAACAATCAGAACTCACACATTGCTGGGCAGAATGCAAAATGGTATAGGCACTTTGGAAAACAATTTATCAGCTTCTTTAAAAGTGAAAAATAAACCTACTATATGTGTAAATATTTTTCCTTACAGAGACTTCTAAAACAATGTCCACTGTAGCATTATTTGAAATAAAAAAGAATTTAAAATGATTTGCATATCTTTCAATATGGTAAGGTAAATGGACAAATTTTGACATATTGAATTAAGATAATATTACTCAGAAATAAAAACTGTTGATACATGGGCCAATGTATACAAATCTCAAAATTATTATGCTAAGTGAAAAAAAAGCAGTCAATAAGAGTACAAATGCTTGGTAACACCTAATATTCTAAAAAATATAATCTACAATGACAAAAGTCAGATCAGCAATTGTCTGGGAATTGAAAGTAAAGTTGGGGAAGTGACAAAAATGTTCCTTTAGTGATTTTGGTAATGAACTCCTGGGTTCATGTATCTCTAAAAACCCATTAAAATGTGTACTTTAAATATGTACAGTTTATTGAGGTTTATTTACTTTGTAATAATTTGTAAAAATGAAAAATATCTTTAGGAAAACTTATCCCATGTTTTATTATCTCCTTGGTGAAGTAGAAAATAAGAACAAAGCTACTAAAATCTGTGGTTCATGTACACAAAGCAGAAAGCCTGAGGGAGGTTTTTCTCTTTCTGCTCTAAGAAAGGCAGCCTTTTCGTGAGTCTGGTTAGGGTCTAGATGGTTGGAGCAGGATCAGAGAAAATGAAGTGACGTAGGTAGCTCTTTAAGAAAGCACTAAAACTCCATTTCTGCAGAGAAGACTAAAACCAATTTATTGTTAGAAGACCAGGAAAAGAACCAGGAAAGAGGTTCAGGTAGGGATGACAGGGAAAAAATGTAGAATTTTTAAATCGTGGCCTCCTCTCTGAAAGTCATCCAAAATTAGTTCTGTGACCCAAAAAGTTCCAGAGTTCATAGATCAGAAGAAGAACTCTGCAGAATCAACGTTGAAGAGCCCAAGCTGTGGTTGCCCATATAACCTGTGCAAACCCTAAAGCAATAAGATAAACAGACACCTGGTCTAGCCAGGCTCCCTGTCACCTGAGTGGAACCATCACACTACTCGAGCCCCTAATTAACCCAGCTACCGTGTGAGTAGATTGCTTCCTGACTGGTTTTCTGGGTCTAAGAAGTCAAGTGATTGAACTACCCCATTTTCCTATCTTATCCCAGGATGCTTAGAAATGACCTAGAAATTGTTGGGCACCAGAGTGTTGGAAGAGAATATTTAAATTCTTATACTAAGGACCACACTGGGCAATGCTAGGAGCAATCCAAACTCGGAACCCAGAGGTCATGGATAGAATTAATATTTTTTTTAATTATATATGTTTTCTCAACCTATGGTGTTAGTTGGTTATTTCTTTCTTTCTTTTCTTTTCTTTTGTTTTTAAACAGAGTCTCACTATGTCATCCTGGGTAGAGTGCCATGGCATCACAGCTCACAGCAATCTCCAAATCTTGGGCTTAAGCAATTCTCCTGCCTCCGCCTCCCATGTTGCTGGGGCTACAAGCACCCACCATAACACCTGGCTATTTTTTTGTTGCAGTTGTCATTGTTGTTTAGCTAGCCTGGGCTGGGCTCTAACTCACCCTCAGTGTATGTCACTGGCGCTGTAACCACTGTGCTATGGGCACCAAGTCAATTTAGTTATTTCTAATTGCTATTTGTGTTGTCTTTATTAAATCCTGATTTAGGCATATGTCTGGATTACATGGACTTACTCTACAGGCCAACTAAAATCATGAAGAATCCAAAGGTCCTAAAGGTCAGAGCAAGTAAGGAGCACACCTTGCAGACTCCTGTCTAACTAGACTTATTCTCGTCTTGTTCTATTTTAAGTCACATTTTACTGCTGAACAAATGTTTTATCTCTTCAGCTACAGAGCACTCATTCCTCTAGGTAAAAGGTATTATCTAAGTTTCTGGAAGATTCTATTTTATTAGTTTACTATTACAGCAGGGTTCTGCCTTTGCAATGAAAAGGCACTTATTATACACGTATAAACAAAACAAAAGCTGCTCACGAAATTACCATAGAACTAAACTATGGAATGAAATATAAGAAAACAATAGTTCTCTAGAAAGAAACGTCCATACCATTGTGGTTGAAAAATAAAAATGAAAACCATAGAACTCTTGATTAACAGACCATGAAGAAAGATATAACATGTATTGTTTTTGTGGTTTTGCCTCTACAAAACAATAATTTCAGACTTATATTTTATTTTATGGTATTGTGACTTTGTTTTAAAAGAACCAGTCGAGTTTCTTTTTACACAAGTTGATATAAGTGAAAATACAAAACAAAGGAATAATCCTATTCTCATAATTGTTTCTATTAATAAATCAAAATTGTGTTGGCTTTGAAGCATTGCTGATGTATTATTTTCCATCAGTTAACCCAATATAATCTGATTTTCAAAATTGGGCCAAAGTGCAATTGGCTTCTTTAATTCACTAACAACATAGGACATTGTTTTGGAAAGCACATGGATATTTGAATGTATATAAAAATGAGCATTTTAACTGTGAAATTCATTGCCTCTGTGGCTCTGGAAAAATGCATAATTTTTGGACCCCATTTGTAACAGCAGAACAATAATACTTAAATTAGGGGATTTATGAAATTTCAAGGTGATAACATATTAAGTGTTGCCTTCTCCTGTACTCAGAATTCAGACTTTTGTTTTTAGAATATTTATTGAGAAGTTTCATGCTGGAAAATTAGAATAAATTCATTTTTAGAGTCAGTAAAGAGGTCAGTATATGTGGTTACCTACATTACCCATCATTAGAAATCGAGTATGTGTTATTTTCTTTTGTTTCAAAGAAGAAGTGGCTGTGTTGCTTCTCTCCTCATGATTATAGAGGAAAGTGGGAATACGCATTCCTCCGCTGTTTTCAAAACTGTTCCAAGCACCTACAGGAAGGTGCTTGGCCTCTAGAGTTGGCCGCCTGCAACTGGACCCAGCTCCATCATGTCCTAACTCCACAAACGTGGGCAATTTTCTACACCCCAGTGTCTCAGTTTCTTATATCTAAAATACAGAAGTTGTGTGGGGGTTAAACTTGTTAACATAAGAAGAACTATACCAGGCACAAAACGAGTGCCCCCCAATTTTTTCCCATTATTATTTGTCTTGTAGTTGTCTTAGCCTCAAGCCAGCAGTTAGTTATTCACTTGAAAAAGGAATCTAATATCCTATTGTCATTCCTAATATGAGCAACATTGATGTAGATGGGAGATACTAAGCTGTCCTCAAGCATCTTTGTTCATTCTTCGGGTACAAGAAGAAGCGAAATTAACTTTCAAAGAGAAAACATGTTGAAGAACACAACTGATTTCTTGATTTCCTTTGTCCTAACAGTATGGAAATTCTGGGGTTTGGTGGCTTGTTAGTACTGTGATGTCTAGAAACAACGTCGAGAGAGAAAAAATCATGGGGACTAGTTTGAAATGAACTGAGAAGTGGGGAAGAGGGATGGGGATGGAAAAGCTCTATGTCAGTGGTTCTCACCCTTCCTAAGGCCTCCTAATGCTGCGACCCTTTAATACAGTTCCTCGTGTTGTGGTGACCCCAACCATAAAATTATTGTCATTGCTACTTCATAATGGTAATTTTGCTACTTTTTGGATTGTAATGTAAATATCTGTATGCAGGATGCACTTTCATTCTTACAAAGGGGTCAAGACCCACTGGTTGAGAACCACTGCTCTATATAGAGAGAAAGTTTTATTTATAAGGAGACTATGGGGGAGGTTGCGTGAGGGAGACTGAAGGAAAGGCGGTGACGCTTCTCATGTCCATTCTATTTGCTGGTCCTCAGCGTAACCGGTCAGCTTGCACTCCAGACATATTCCAACGTGGACCTTCGCACTGTCCTGGTTAATGCATCTCTTGTCCAATTGCTTATCTTCATTTCATGGATTTCAGTTGTACCAGAGAACAGATCTTCCTAACTATTCTCTCCCTGCTGAGTGTATTTACCACACAGCAGCCTAAATGATCTTTGTAATATGTAAATTATATCAACTTTACTACCCTTTTAAAAAAAACCCTGCCTACCAGTTACTCAGAATAAATATCTAAACTGTATGTACAATGCTATTTGTGAATAAGGGCTTTTGCACTGGCCGTTCTCCCTGGGCAGAACTCTCTCCCAAATCCTCACACAACTGCTCAGCTTTCAGTCTTCAGAGAGGCCTTTCCTGACCTGCCTGAAAGGTCACTCCCTACTCTTATTTATCTTCTTCATAAAACTTTTCAGCACTTGAAATCATCTTATTTATTTTCAGGTTAACTTTCTCTCCTAGTCAAGCTGCTTGAAAAGAGGGCTCCATCTACTTTATCTCTGTATCTCCAAAACTACGAAACAGCACGTCGTTGTAGCTTTACCCACCCACTCTCAGGTACCGGAAGTGTGAGACTGGCCACATCTCAATGTTAACACTATTAGTCAATGAGAAGCAGCTTCCTTCTGGATTTTACCACCTCTGCTACTCTTACACATCATTTTTTAAATAGATAATTACTTTAAAAATGTAGCTGCAGGTAGGCCAAAGGGCAGGCTAGAGCAGCCTTTAAACACTACTCTCACAGAGAGGATATAAAGTGGCAACAGAGACCAGCCTTTGGATTAACCTGTGAGTGAGCCCACAGGGGATCCATGGAGCGGAATGAGGCAACAGAGGTGGGAGGAGCACTCAGCAGGACTGGGGTAATTAGGGAAGGCGCTCATACATGGGAGAGGGACAGAGGGGAAAACGCAGATCTCCACGTGTCCCCTGGGGACAGCACAAGCAGAGTGGCAGGAGCCTCTGAATTGTGCAGACACCTGCCCAGAGGCTGTGCAGCTGCATTGCTTTGAGAGAAGGGACAGCTTGCTTGCAATCCCTGGGTGCTGCTGCTGGCACCGTTGTAACACACCAATCTTAAAAGCTAGTCCTGCTCAGAGGTCATGTCTGTGATGCCGCCTCTCCCTTGCCCCTGGTAATTGGGGAGAGAATGGGGAATCCTGGCACTCATGTGTACCCTGTGGTCAAATGACCTGCACCCCCCACTGCTGCAGCCCAGGGTCCCCGAGCAGGGCAGGAAACTACAGGCCTGGTGCCCACGACCTGGGCAATCCTGCTCAATCACACTTCCATCGCCCTCGGCACGTACTGCCTCCTTCCAGGGCCGCTGGACCACTGCTGCTGCTGCTACCTGAAAGGCCCTTAGTGGCCCCACACAGCCATGGCCTTTGGATTTGGGCAGAGTACAAACCACAGACACATGCCATCCTGCTCAGACACCCTGAGTGCTGCCCCCCACACATGCCCTGCCCTACAGCTGCCCCAACACACACATGTGGGCACTGGGCCTTGCTGAAATGCTCCATCCCACATAAGCTCCTGCCCCATGAATCCACTCTGACCCAGATTCTCATTCCTCTCTGCATATGAGCTGTGATTCACTGGGCTGCTGCCCATTGCCCCATGCCTTGTGGGCCTGTAGAGCCACTTTATACCTCGTGCCACTGCGTGGCACCCTGCACTGACCTCACTCCACTCACGTACCTGGAACCGCAGCTGCCCAGGCCTGCGTTCTTGCACACTATGCCCAGAGGACCTCCCGCACCCACAACACATCTCATCCTATCAGCCAGATCCACCTAGTATACCGACCTAACACCAGAGGCTGGCCCTGCCACCGTGGCATAGTGACCGCCACAGAAGAACAGGGGAGAAGCAGCAGGGCAACAGGGTTAAAGGTTGACAGTACACTCAGCTCTCTCCTGCCTGGCCAAGCTTCCAGAGTAGGACCCAAGTATACCATTCAGCGTCCCATCCCCGCCTTCACTGAGCAACAAAATTCCCAGCAAAGAACAGGTGTACCATATGAGCTCTCAGTTTTGAACTTTGAGAAAAGGCCCCATATGAGAAGGAACCAGTGTAAAAATTCTGGCAACACACTAAAAAAGCCAACAATCCCAAATGATCACAGTAGCTCTCTAGCAGTGAATTCCAACCAGAAGGAAATCATTGACATGACAGACATGGAATTCAGATCTGGGCAGAATGGACTTGAGGAGATGGTAGAAAACTCTCTCAAAGAAACAGACAAAAAAAATAATCATTTAGGACAATAAGTCCATCTAAACTGCAATGATAAAAATTCACTAATAAAATAGATAATGTTAGAAGAGAAATAACAAACTGTAAAGAAATGAAAGAGTCATTTAGGGAATTTCAAAATACAACAGAAATCTTTAACAGCAGACTTGAGCAAGCATAAGAAGGAATTGTGGAGCTTGAAGACAAGGATTTTGAAGTAACCCAGTCAGTAAAAAACGTAGAAAAAAGAATAAAGAAGAATGAACAACCACTGTGAAATGTATGGGACCATGCTAAATGAACAAACCGAAGGGTTTTGGGCATCCCTGAGAAAGAAGGGATGACTAGAGCAGTAAGTATGGAAAACCTATTTGAGAGAACAATAGAGAAAAACTTCCTTGGTGTCACTTGAGGTTTAATATCTAGATAGAAAATGTCTCAAGCACCTGGAAGATTTATAGCATACAGGACATCACCAGGACATATAGTCATTAGACTGACAAGAGTTCAAGTGAAACAGAAACTCCTACAATCTGTGAGATGAAAGCAGCAAGTTGCGTACACAGAAAATGCATCAATATGGAAACCAGGAGCCAGCGGGATTAGCTATACCAAGATAAAATAGACATTCAATCAAGAATGGTAGAAAATACTGAGAGGGCCATTATATAATGATAAAGGGAGAAATTCAGCAAGAAGATACAAGAATCCTAATAATATACGTGTCTGTGCCTGATACAGGAGCTCCCAGTTTCATAATTCAAAACTGCTAGATCCAAGCGAAGAAATAAACAGTAACATAATTGCTGGAGAATTCAACACTCTAGTCACAGGACTAGACAGATCATTGAGGCAGAAGATCAACAAAGAAACACTGGGCCTCAACATGAGTCTAGAGCAAATGAATCTAACAGACATATATAGAATATTCTACCTCAAATCTGCAGAATATAGACATTTCTCACTGGCACATGGGACATTTTCCAAGACACATAATATAGTATCCCACAAAAAAATTCTCAGCAAATTCCAAAAAATCAAAATTATTGCACATATTTTCTCAGATCCCAGGGTAACAAAACTAGAAATCAACATGAAAAGGAACCCTGAAACTTATACAAAGTCATGGAAATCAAACAACTTGCTGTGCAATGATGTTTAGGTCAATACAAAATTAAGATGGAAATCAAAATCACGCTAAACTATAAACATGACACAACCATTCAAAAATCAATGGTATACAACAAAAGCAGTGTTAATGGGGAAGTCATAGCCTTAAATACTTACATTAAAAAGACAGAAAGATCACACGTTTGCAAAGTAATGTCACACCTCCAGGACCTACGAAAAGAAGAAAAAAATAATCCAAAGCTAGCATAAGAACATCATTAAAACGCCTATACTTACAAAGTGATTTACAGATTCAGCACAATCCCCATCAAAATGCCAATGTCATAGTTCACAGATCTAGAGAAAATAATTTCATGTTTCATTTGGAACTCAAAAAGAGCCCAAATAGCCAGAACAATCTTAGGCAATGAAAACAAATCTGGAGGCATCACATTATCAGATTTCAAATTATACTACAAGCGTCGGTAATCTAACACTCTGGGAGGCCAAGGTGGGAGGACTGCTTGAGCTCAGGAGTTCAAGACCAGCCTGAGCAAAACATATTTTCTAACAATAAAAATTTTAAAAAATCAGGCATTGTGGTGGGCACCTATAGTCCCAGCTACTAAAGCTGGAGGATAGCTTGAGAGTATAATATACTCTAATAACCAAAGCAGCATAATGCTGGTTTAAAAGTAGAAACACAGACCAGTGGAACAGAGGAGAGAACTGAGATACACAATCTCCTACCTACCTGTAAACAACTGATATTTAACAAAACTGAAAAAAATACACACCGAGCAAAGGAAGCTCTATTCTATAAAAGATGCTGGGAAAACTGGATAGCCACATGCAGAAGAATAAATCCTTCTGTTTCACCATATATAAAAATTAATTCAATATGGATAAAAGACTTAAATGTGAGGTATGAAGTCATAAGAATTCTAGAAGAAAAATGCAGGGAAAACTTTGCTAGATATTGGCCTTGACAAAGAATTTACAACTAAAACCTCAATGGCAAACACAGCAATAACAAAAATAAATAAATGAGACAATTAAATACTGCTGCAGCACATAGAAAATAATTAGCAGAGTAATAGCCTACAGAATGGGAGAAAATATTGAAAAACTGTATATCCAACAAAAGGTTATTATCCAAATTTACAAAGAACTCAAACAAGTTATCACGAAAAACAACTCCATTAAAAAAGAGGTGGGGAGTGCTCACTTCGGCAGCACATATACTAAAATTGGAATGATACAGAGAAGATTAGCATGGCCCCTGCGCATGGATGACACGCAAATTTGCGAAGCTTTCCTTATTTAAAAAAAAAAAAAAGAGGTGGGGAAAAGACATTAACATTTCAAAAGAAGATACACAAATGGCCAATAAGGAGGTGAAAAAAATGTTCAACATTACTAAGGATCAGGGAAATGAAAATTAAAACCACAATGAGATATAACCTTACTTTTGTCAGAATGGTGATTATTAAGAAGTCAAAAAATAATAGACGCTGGTGTGCATGCAGAAAGAACATGTATACATCATTAGTAGGGTTGAATTTACAATGCCATATGGAGATTCCTCTAAGAACTAAAAGCAAATTCACCATTCTGTACAGCAGTCTTAATCCAGTGTATCTACCCAAAGACAAAGAAAGCATTTTGTCAAAAAGACATTTGTGCTTGAATGTTTGTCCCAATTGCACTTAGGACTGTCAACCTAAGTGCCTATTGATTTACAAATGGATAAAGAAAATGTGGTGTATATGGACAATAGACTACTACTCAGCCATAAAAAAGGAATGAAATGTTGTCTTTTGCAGCAACTTGGATGAAACTAGGGACCATTAGCCTAAGTGAAGTATCTCAGGAATGGAAAAACAAACACCACATGTATTCTCTAATAATTGAGAGCTAAATTAGGGGCACACAGGGGCACAAAGGGATGTAAAGGACATTGTAAGCCAATGGGGGGGGAGTCAGGGAGGATGAATCGTGAACACTTAGCTATTGCGTACAATGAACACTGATGACAGGCACACTAGAAGCCCCACCTTAAGCATTATGTGTAGTATCCAGGAGTGAGAAACATTTCTATCCCCTCGTATTTTGAAATCAAAGAAAATTTAAAAAGTAAAATGTACACTTTGTCACTTATAATAAGAAATAGAAAAATATTATATGTTCTGTTAAAAGTTATGCAAAAGACTATAACATTAGCCAGACGGATCTCAATAATTCTGTGTCCCTGAACTAATTTAGTTACCTCTATTCTTGGCTACAGGCTTATGTCAGAGACATGAGATACCCCACTGAAACATGCTGGTAAGTCAAATCTATTTTCAGAGATTACTGAAGAGAATGTTTGTATAGTAGCTACACTTTTTCCACAGTAGTTTGTGGCTTTTTTATCAATAAATGCCATACCTTCTTGCTGTTTCTATCTATCCTTCTCTTAAAATTTCCCAAAATGAGGCAGAGTGTATGCATACGTATATGTGTATATATAGAGAAAATATATACATGTGTATATAATAGAAAATATATATGTATACATATGTACACAGATATATATTTTCAAATTATCAAACTGACATTAAGTCTTCACTTCAACTTATGCACTGCCACATAAATAGTGACAATTTTACTGAGTACTCTTCTTAAGCAAACCCTATGCAAAGACAAAATTCTATCAGAGCTGCTTGATAAACGTATTTGTAATTATCTGACATTGCAAGGTGGTCTTTTTAGCCTACTAATGGACACTAGATATTTGGAATTTATGGATCTGCATCCTTAACAAATAGACTTATTAATTGTATAAATTACTAACTACATTTCAAATTCTGTTACTACAAAATGACTGCACTATACAAACAGAAAATCACAGACCCACTGCTTTGAGTTTAAAAAAATGTAATGACATATTAATTTCAGTTGAAAATAAGACAAGTTTGAACATCACTGAAGAGTTAAATTAAAACTCAAGAATTGATTGTATAAAAATACTTCAGACTGTGCGGGAAAATACACTCATTGAAAACAAGAAATCTCTCTGGGAAAAGGGTAACGGAAGACCAATGAGAGGAAATTGATTTGGAGGAAAGCAGCTGTATCTTCCATCTGCATTCCCACAAGAGAAAAATCTAAACATTACATGGCAGCAGATTTTGTACCTCTCAATTGTGAACACAAGAAAAGCAAATCCGGCTTCTGTAGTTGGTTTATAAACATCATTCTTTCTGATTTTAAAGAGAGGATTTCAGAAAAGAAGGACCAGACATTTCATACAATTTAATATACTGAAGCAAGGATACCAAAAGGCAGAGGGTGTCTTAGTAAATCGACACTGATGTCAGTACAGAGAGTAGAGGGGCCTTCAATAACAAAGATCCCATACTTGGAGATATGATAATTAGAATGAAGCAATATAAGGTGGAAAGCCTAGTCACTATAACAAGAAAACTCATGTAAAATGGTAAATGATCTGCTTTGAGATGGAGATACAGTATCTGTTATGCAAATTCAATATTTAATGATTGTGTATATTGGATTGTGGAATTCACTAGAATTAAAAGGAAATAAATGAAGTGATTAGGTAGCCTGGATTGCTCAGATTTTTCTTCTTATCCCAGGGATTTTATCATGTCTTGGGTGGTGAAAAGTACACTAAACAAGATTTCTAACGTCTGGTTTTATAGCACAGAACTGATAGGACAGATTGTGTGTATTATGTGGTTGGTCAAAGTGTAGTGGAAGGAAGTATGTTTTAAAATCTGATGTTGCAAGAGTGATGGAGGTGAAATGAATAATGCCATAAAATGCTGAAAGACCTCTCTTAATTAACCAGAATTGCCCAACTCAGAGAGAAAAGTTTTGGTAGAAAAATGAGAAGTCTTGTTAAACATTTTTAGTTTGAAATGTCAATAAAGGTTTCAAATTATGGCCAGAAAGAGCTGGAAATTTAGACATTAGCTTCCATAGAAGAAATGTGATTAGCAAGGAAATATTTTGAATAAAGATTCTGGATTGCTTTGCACATAAGGCATAACAGAGCTCCCAAATGTGGACTTCAGATAAACCAAAGCTAACTTTACGTCCCTCTTTGTCACGAGCATTCTCTAAGTGTTAGCCCCATTCCACAGACAAAACTGAGGCCGACTGAGATGAAGAGGCCTTCTCTAAATCATACAACTCAAAGTTGCCAGATGGAGGCTGAAAAGCATGTTTTCTGTTCCCAAGTTTCCTGCTCCTTCATTTATGCTGCGGCTGATCTGGGACAAAGGATGAAAAGAAAGAAGGAAGGGCAGGGAGAAACCATGGACAAATTCATGACACAGAATTAAGTTAGTATGAATTTCTAGTCAGCATAATTTTGAAATTTTATCCAGCAAAGTCCAGTAACATGGGAATAAAACCTGCAAAACAGATGGTGGAGTGATTCACTGTGAAAGATTGGCAAGTAGACATGATGCAAGGTTAACTATACAAGGGCTTTTTAAGGTGGTAATGAATACATCACTGGAACACAGGGCCATACTGACAGAGAGGGAAATGAAGCTATCAGGTGACTAATCAGTCTATGAGTTTGAAAATGACTGGCAGCTTCCTTACCATTATCAACGCTGAAAATATCAGGTTTTCATTTGCTCAGTCTCTCTCTCTTTTTTTTTTTTTTTTGAGACAGTCTCATTCTGTTACCCAAGTTAGAGTGCCATGGCATCATAACTCACCGCAACCTCAAACTCTTGGGCTCAAAATGTCCTCCTGCTGCAGCCTTCTCAGGAGCTGGGATTACAGACGCCCACCACAATGCCCAGCAAGTTTTTCTAATGTTAGTAGAGATGAGGTCTCACTCTTGCTCAGGTGGGGCTTGAACTCCTGAGCTGAAGCAATCCACCCACCTCAGCCTCCCACAGTACTAGGATTGTAGGAAGCAATCCACCCACCTCAGCCTGGCCTCTCAGCCTCTTTTGATTCTAGAACGCAGGTGTATTGAAGATTTCTAACACGAGCTGGGAAAGATTGAGAGTAAATCTGAGAGCGTCCTAATAGCCTCTCAATAGATTCACTTCAGGTTCAGCTTTTCTTTTTTCTTACTGACTAATACAATATTTGATCAATTTTGGTTTTGTTTTTTGTTCCCTCTCATTAAAGTTCCTTAAAATTACAGAATGCTTTTATAGCCAATAAAGTAGGTGATCCAGAATCCAAGACATGGGAGAAACACTCAGAAGCTAGAAAACAGATGGCATTGGTTTGGCATGCGGAGGGCAACACAAGGCCTAAAACTCCCTCCCGAGGAAACCACTGGAGAGAATAAGTTCAGTTCCAAAGACATTCATAGTTCTAAATATGCAAATAGAAACAAAATCTGCCCTATGCACAATCATCTAGACAATTAATTTACCATTATTCACAGCAAAACTAGAGAGCCAAGCAGAGTTCCCTTTCTTTCCCTCTGTAGGGAATACTGGCTGTTAGGAGTTGCATTCATCCCCTGGATACAAAATCAGATCCTCCCTCTAAAGGAAATGAACTCTCTGTCTAGAATGGCTTCCTAAAAGGCATAAGGGGCTAGGAGAAAAGCAGATGAGAGCTTGATAGAATATGGAACCCTCATGGAGGGAAAAACATTGAAGCTTTAAGCTGAAAAGTGGAAGGGAGGGAGATTTCCTTCTTACTCTAGTAGACCCAGCCCTTGAAAGTAAAAGCTGGAGGGTTCACATCCAACTACACAAATCCCCTCATCAGTTCTTCATCATACCAGAACTAGCTACTTAAGTTGCAATCAGCTAAAGCCAAAGTCTAAAGAAAGTAAAACGTATCTTTGTATTATTTGCATGTACTTTATCATTTTAGTTTGTTTTAAACTAAATTATTCAGGTCATTCAGAAAATCAGCTTTTTTGTTGTTGTTGTTGTTTGGAGACAGGGTCTCTGTTGCCTGGCCTAGAGTGAAATAGCATTATCATAGTTCACTGCAACTTCTATGAACTCCTGGGTTCAAGTGACCCTCCTGTCTCAGACTCCCAAGTAGCTAGGACTACAGGCATTTATCACCAGGCCCATCGATTTTTTAAATTTTGTATTGAGATGGCATCTCACTATTGCTATGATTCGTCTCAAATTCTAACTCCTGGCCTCGAGCAATCCTCCCACTTTGGCCTCTCAAAGTGGAATACAGACATGAGCCACTACGCCTAGCCTTATATACCTTACATCTAACAACTGAATCAATTTCCCAGCAAAACTGGAGAGCCAAGAAGAGTTCCCTTTCCCTCTATAAGGAACACTGGCTGTTAGGAGTTGCATTCATCCCCTGGATAAAAAATCAGACCCTCCTGAAGGAAATGAATGTATAAAAGAATTTTTTACATTAAAGAACAGGCTTGGTTAATATGTGGAGGAATCTTCCTAATTTCTCTGAAATTACCTAGAATTAACGTTTCTAGATTTTTCTTTTTTTTCCCCCCATTTTTTTTCTTTGTTTGAGATTTATTGATGGTACAAAGAATTAGGTTAAACTGATTGCATTTGTTAGGTAAAGTCCCTCTTATAATTGTGTCCTGCCTCCAAGAGATGTGCCATACCCTGTGACCCCCATCTCCTTCATTCTTCTTCTCTCCCCATCCCTCTTTCCCCTACCCCACCCCTTGTATTAGCTCATCTACAGCAAGAATCCAATGTACTCGATTCTAATAAAAAGCAGATTTGTCTTATCACAGTCTCTATAGACAAAATTACAACAAATTTAAAGATCTAATTGGCATCTATTGGCAATTCTAGCAATTAAGCAACATCTCATTCTATAAAACATAATGGCTATTACAATGGCTGAGCAGAGGACACTACTTTCTAGGCAGAAAAGGGACAAAGAAAGCAGGAGGGGAGAAAAGCAGGTGTATTATCTTATTGTTACTTTATTTTTTTTGGACTTTGGTGAATATTAAGTGAAATAACTGACATAAAATACTTAACATTATATCTTCTAGCATGGTAAAAATTTTTTTTTATTGTTGGAGATTCATTGAGCGTACAAGAAACCATGTTACACTGGTTGCATTTGTTGAGTAAAGTCCCTCTGACAATCGTGTTTTGCCCCTAAAAGGTATGGCACACACCAAGACCCCACCCTCCTCGCTCCTTCCCTCTCTCTGCTCTTCCTCTCCCCACCCCTCCCTCATAAGAATGGAGACATTCTCCCATTCTTAGGAGACAAAATTATGTGTGATAAGGAGGCCTCCAAAAAGAAATGGCTGAACCAGTCTTTCCTGCAGGTAGCCTCAGTTGTCTAACTGGGAGGCACACCACATGCCTTGCTTTTTAGATGCATGACTCCAATCTCTGCTTCCGTCTTCAAGAGACCTTCTCTGCGTGTCTGATTTTGTACAGACTTCCTAGTGAATTTAGTACCCACCCTACACATCTAAGATGATCTTATCTCTAGATCTCACTTTAATTACATGTTAGGAGACCCTTCCCCTTGGAAACCATTCAGTTTCTAGGTGGTCCTATCTTTTGGGGACTACAATTCAGCTCACTACATCCATTTACAATAGTCCCATCACCAAGTAATTCAAGTATTTACATAATATGGCCCATGGAATACAATTCAGTGATACATAGACTCAGATGTACTCCAGGTACAATGGAGTAATTTGTCCCCTTCAAAGGCGACAACTTCATCCTGCAAAAGTCCAACAGCATTATTAGGTGATAGATGTTACATCTTCAAATTATATTTTGTAAAGCTTTCCACTGCCTTAGATTGGGAATGGATGCTTCCAACAAACAGATTCAGAAACAAGTCAAATATCACCTCCAAAATCAACAAATTCTAAAGACATTGCTAATATACAAGAAATCATTCCCAGGCCCAAGAGAAGTTCACTGGCGAGGAGATTGATCTTGTGTAAGTGAGTTTTCTGGCTGGGTTGCATGTTCCACATTGAAAAAAAAGAACATGGATAGAGAAAATAGGAAAGTTGATCAACCTCTGACATGCAGTGATAAGTTCAAAAGAAATGTCTATGATGTTTCAATAGATACAGTTGTTCCACATCTACAGATCAATTTAAAACTCATTCTCATCTTTGCAGCAGATATCATAGATATATCATAGATCTAAACAACTTTAGTCACAAACACTAATATGTCTGATTTAGCTTCCGGGAACCTTGGTGACCTAATCACCAAACAAAACCTATTGGGAACTAAGGTGGAAATTTAGTCGGAGATCTTTGTCTCAGAAATGGGACACATTGAAACTATCTTTAATGACATGTTGAAGATAGTAAGGGAGGCTGATTACGTGATCCAAAGGAGAGAAGTCAAAGTTCAATAGGAAATCAGAATCTAAAATAGCCACAAGACTTGTTTCCTCCTGTTGGAAGCACTATGTCCTTCAAAATGGTACATGTACAGAAAAGTTTTCTGCTATCAAGTATGTCAAAACCAGAATGACTGCTTGGGAGCATTCGTTCTTATGCGATAAAGATACATGTAATGTGAAGGCTTCCAAAGGGAAATGGCCTACCTAATGCTCCCTTGTGCTGGGCACCACTGTGTGGCTTATTTGTCATCATTCTCTGATCCATCCCTAAAAGAAAGTATCTTCCATGTCATGGATCCAGCAAATGCTAGAGAAGAAAAAGGGATGAGGTGGGAAAGAGGTAAGTTCAGTGAAGCTTTGGAATAAAAGAGGAAGGTCAGGTTGATCGGTTATTATCAAAAGAGAATCATGAGCTACAGCCAGGGACCAGGAATCATTCCCTTTGATCTTTGTAATTCTCCATGTTCCTTTTTGATGACTACCCAGACTGCTTCCATGTTGTGGGCAGAGTTTACTCTCTGACAGCCCCTTTAAGTGCTTTTCTCTGGTCTCAATCCCCCATTCATATACTGATCCTAATCCCACAATAGGAAGGTGCTAGGAGGTGTGGGGTCTTTGGGGTGATTAGATCATAAGGGTGGAACCCTCACAAATGGGATTAGTGTCCTTCTAAAAGGGAACCCTGAGCGTTGTCTTGCCCCCTGTCTCTAAGTGAAGGTGCCATCTGAGAACCAGGAAGCAGCCCTCACTAGATGCCAAATATTCCAGCACCTTGATCTTGGACTTCCCAGCCTCCACAACCATGAGAAATAAATTTCTGTCGTTTATAAGCCAACCAGTCTACGGTATTTTGTTATGGCTCCCCAAATGGACTAAGACATGGTCTCATCATGCAGCTTTGGAGATGTCCTCCTTATATGCTTCCTTTCTGCCTATACTAACCTTCCTCACATTTTGAGCCTATAGTCCCCCTTCCACTTAGCCCCCAGCTTGGTACCACTTCATCATCCACACTTGTGTGGATTAAGTACCCCCAACTCTACACCTCCCTTTGCTTTCTAACCAGAGATAGCCCTTGAGATGCACAAGCCGTAATCTCAGGCTAATGATGGTGCTTCCCAAGCATTAGCCAGGTCTCTAGGAACGATCAAGCAAGTCCACAGCACCCAAAATGAAGTCCACTGAGGAAGGGCAATCCAAAAATCATCACAATAACCTCAGAAGCTGGCAACGAGGTGGCAATTGTGATGAAAAAAGAGAAATGAACTGAGTGCCTCTAGGTAGGGAGAATGTATCTGTGGAAAGGCAGTCAAGAAGCTGAGGTGGGAAGCCTTGACAGCCTCCTAGAAAAAAACTGCATCTTCAGAAAATTTTCTATGAGTTTTCCTCTCTAGCTGTGCTTAAGTGAGCCAGATCAACTTCTGTTATTAAACTACTGAGATTTGGGAGTCAATTTATTAGCAAAGCATAACCGAGTTTAACCAGATTAATACAATACCTTAAACTTTAAGTTTTCAAAAATAAATATCACCAAAAGATGGTGTGCATATAGAAACTGCCCCAATGCAACCTCGTGGTATCCAGCTACAGACCCAACCTCCCCCAGATAGGAGTATTTCTCATTCCTACTCCCTTACCAGGCCTTGAGATTATTCTCCCAACCCACCCTGAAATCCCCACCATGAATGGCATCCCTTGCATTTGCTGCTTTTTTGGCCTTCAGCTCATCTTGTTTTGTATTTTCTGCTCTAAGTATACTGTAACCCAATTAACGTATGCTCCCTGAGGGCAAGGACCACCTCCTCCCATGCCTCTGGGCCATTACTATGCCTCAGTCTCTGCAGGTACTTAGTAAGTGTTTGTTAATTGAACAATTGCTCAGACTTTCATGATCATATCTGTAAAGTCCTGGCAGAAGCTCATCCTGTCTCCTTGGCAGCATCATTTCTATCACACAGCTTCAGAGATAAGAAGATGGGGTGTGTCACGTGTGGTCTTTTCACCAAAGAGCCACATGTAGGAGGATTCACTCCTCACTGGTCAGTCAGCCTGTTGCAGGCCCAGCCAGAAAGTTCTGGTGTGACCGTTATTGCTTTTCTTCAAGAGTAAATGGCTCGGAGAAGTTAGCACATGCTACCCCTTAATTTCAGAATGAAGCTAAAAGAAGAGAAGAGATAGTTTTCATGATTAGATATATCTCGAAACCCCTTCGCACTGTGAGGTCCAATCCTGAGTCTTCCCTCATAATCCCTGATATTCTTACCTGGACAGATAGACACCAGCATATTGAAGAACAACGGCTATCTCTGCATGCTGGACTTTTGGTGCCTTTCTATAATTTTCCAAATTTTCTCCAATAGACAATTTTGTAATCTGGGCGAGAAAGTTTTTTCTTTTCCCTTTACCCCTCTGCCCCCCAAAATCCCTAAGGATCCCAAGCAGAGTACAATGAAGACATGCTAAAACTTCCTCAGGGAATATCAAGGCCTCATTCACAGCTCAGTCCCATTTATAAGTGAACACCCTGACTGGAGGAATTACTGGGACCCAGAGTGAGGTGTCTTCATTCATCAGCTAAAATGTTCAACTAAACAATAGCAGTTAAACAAGAAAAGCCAATAGGCCCAAGCACCTTCATAGCTACATACACAGAAATACCAGTCTCCATAGAGGGCTATCCCAATGACCACTTGGGCTGGGTGCCAGTGGTGCCCCATTCATACTCTGTAGTGTTCCCAGAAGGTGGACAGCAGAGGGGAACCAGCAACCCCACAAACCATGGCTAGTGGGCACCCCAAGACCTGATTCAAACTAGGGAGGGGAGGCTCGGTACCTGTGGCCCAAGCAGCTAATGCGCCAGCCATATACACCTGAGCTGGTGGGTTCGAATCCAGCCCGGGCCCGCCAAACAACAATGACGGCTGCAACCAAAAAATGCCCGGGCGTTGTGGCGGGCGCCTGTAGTCCCAGCTACTCGGGAGGCAGAGACATGAGACTCGCTTGAGCCCAGGAATTGGAGGTTGCTATGAGCTGTGATGCCACAGCGCTCTATCCAGGGTGACAGCTTAAGGCTCTGTCTCAAAAAAAAACCAGGGATGGGGAGAAATGGCTCTGTCAAAGTAACTGCAACCTACTTCCTTTCCTTCATCTAGACACAGCATGCAGAGAGATGATGCTCTCCAGGTAAACAGACATTAAACCATGGGCTTCTCAGAATGAGAACCAGAGAATATTATCATGGGAATTCAGAACAGAATTCAGCCATCTCCCAGGCTCAGGGGAGTGAACTGACTTCTCATAAGTCAGACAGCTCAGAGGTGACAGAGGCGAGACTGGAATCTAAGTCCCTTGTCTGTCACTCCAGTTCACCTTGCATGACATCATGCTGAAAAAGGCACAGGGCCAGCAGACCCAGGTGTGCCTCACCTTCCTGCATCCCCGCTCCACATGGCACTTCGGGGCTCACCCCGGGCATCCTTAGCTGTCAGACTTCTCTGGCTCCCAGGCCCCCAATCTGAAGGCAGCAGCTAGAATAAAAATAACCTCTGTGATGCTGCAATGAGTAATAAGCTTGTCAGCATTCCAGTGACAACAATGAAAACACAATGGGGTTCACTGAAAATTAAAAAGAAAATAGTAAAAATATAATTAAAGCAAAAGTAGATTTAAAAGAAATATATCACTTGATACGTCTGGTCATTGGAGCTCATTCTAATCACTCTTTATAGAAGAAAACATAATGATGAAGTAATATATTGCCTTTGAGAAAGAAATTTATATCTTACCCTGGAGCTCCTAGAGCAGGGCCCTAAAGCTGGGACCACTAAGTAACCAACTGTCCCAGTTTGTACATAACTACCTCATTCTCGGCTGAAAGTCCTGGGTCCTGGGAAACCCTTTGGGATAATTAGTTGATCACCCCAGCTAGAATATAAGCAGTCAAGGAAAATGGATAAAAATTAAATTATATCTTTCTTTTGACTAACCTCTTACTAAATTAACAAATTGTCTTTAGTTGTGAAAGCAGACTACAAACCACAGTGATATCAGCAATATCTGTGACTTGGTCACTAATAGGAATCCCAGATATTTTCATATCACATTAAATTGCCACAGATATGTTTAAATATAATATATATGTATCACTACTTCAAAATAAATAGGTATTAAAGTTATTATTAGATCTTACTTCATGCATTAAAGAAGCACGTGTTACTATATCAGAACATTTGGTATTTAATATTTAAATAGTTTTATGTAATATAATTGCATTTTTAAAAACTAGGAGACAGGATTCTATAGGTTTACCAGATTGTCATAGACATCCAACAGCAAAAAAAAAAAAAAAAAAAAAGGACTATAATGTTGCCATGAAGAACCTCAATGCTAACTTTCTAGTAGTGAGATTCATGTAACTATGTACCAAGGATACGCTACAGAATGTAAAAGCATTTCCTCGTTTTATCCCCTCTACCACCCTGTAAGGCAGTTCCTAACCTCCCAAGGTCATGCACTTAACTATGAGGCAATTTGACCTTCCCAAGGTAGATCTCAGAGGGTGGGTTTATTCATAAGTAAATTTTCTTACTTGCAAGAGTCTTTGTACCCCAACTCTGAATAAGGTGTCTGTTCTTTGTAAATCCCCTCCCACAACCCTAGGGAGGTTCACTAACTTTTGGAGCCTTATCCAGTTGCCTCCTAAAAATTTCCTACTCCCTAAAACTTTTATCTACAAATGTGTATCATCCAGTGGATGCTCTTTGGGACTGAATTGTAGTCAAATGCCTTTTCATAAATTGAATTTCATCGCTTTAATGTTCTAATATGACGTCAGACAATTAAGTTCACAAACTCATCCTAGCAAAGGTGCCACATACCTCGTTGCTGAATATTGCTGTGGTCACGTTCAAAGTGCTCCCCTGGGCCATCTGGTAATCATAGTGATATTCAGCAATGAGGTATATAGTACTTTTTCTAGGATGAGTTCATGAACTTAATTGTCCAATCTCATATTTCAGAATGACTGGAAACTAGTCACTTAGGACCTTCTCCTCAGTCCCTTCAAAGACTGGGCAGTTCATAGATGACACTAACAGCTTATCATCTTTTTTAGCTCTTATAAATACAGGTTAATCAGTTGCCTTCAGAGAAAAAAAAAGTAAATGTTGTAAAAGAGATTCATTATTTTCATATTATCAGAGTAAGGTAAAGCAGGATCCATTTTTCATCCTATTGAGAAATTAGCTTCATTTTAACAACAGCATTTTGGGGGCAGGGATTTTTATTTTCTGGAGTTTTTCTGAGACAGAGTCCTGCTCTGTCACCCCAGCTAGAGTGCAGGGGTGTCATCTTAACTTACTGCAACCTCATATTCCTGCGCTTAAGTGATCCTCCTGCCTCCTGAGCAGCTTAGACTACAGGTGCCCTCCACAACACCCAGATAATTTTTCTATTTTTTAATAGAAATGAGGTCTTGCTCTTGTTCCGGCTGCTCTTGAACTCCTGAGCTCAAGTGATCCTCCTGCCTCAGCCTCGCAGAGGGCTAGGATTACAGACGTGAACCACCAAGCCTGGCTGATTTTAACAAATAGTTTTTAACCTAGAAATGGCAATGTTTTCCCATCAGAAAGTCGTTATTATTCCACGGACATGTAGACACCAGTCTACAGAGGCCTTTCCAAAACTCCTCCCCCTACCCTGCAAGTAGCAGTGCTGACGGATCCTGATGGGGCATCAGACCAAACAGAACTTAAGAGATTACCCACAAGTTCTGACTCCGGGCGCAGACTGTTGCTGACACGCCACTGTCACCTCACGTGCTCTGACACATTTTAGGAATATCAGTTAAAGGATGACTGTTTGGTCCTCTTTGTGCAGGACAGGAGCAGTTTACAACACTTAGCATGGCATGATTATCAATAGAGCTTCATTTCACTCACATAGTCATCCTGTTTATTGATCACTGGGTATGGCCACTTCACAGAGGAGGTGACTAAACCCCAAGGTAATGAATGACTGACACCAGCTCCCAAAGGAAGGTGCAAGCACTGACTGACCCCTCCAGCCTCCAGCTGTACCAACATCTCTATGCATCAGTGTTTCCGGGACTACAGATATCTGCTGATATCACTGGACTTTTCTGCATCTATAGGCTGAATTTTCTTCTTTTCCTACTAAAGTATAATTTACATGCGTTAAAGTATACAGATTTTAAGTGTTTAGTTTCATTGAATTTTAACTACCAAGATAATATATATTATAAAACATTTCAGTCAATTCTGAAATTTCCCTATCTGTCAATTCTTCCTTCTCAAAGGAAAACACATTCTGATTTCTATTCCCACTAATTATTATGCCTATTCTTGGAGTTCATATAAAAAGAAATATACAGCTATAGAACTGGGAGAGGAAGGGAATAGCTTTCATTGTAAATTGCCCATATAAGGGCCCATTCAGCATTCAGCACCATATAAGAGCCCATTATCCAGGGGAAAAGATTTTGTCAGGGCCTTATGCCAGCTGAGGGAAGAGAATTCTCCCCACTCTAGCCTCCTATAGCCTTCCAATCTCACCTAAGAGAAAAAAATGCAATTGACAATGGTCAGGACTTCAAGAAAATAGACTGGGAGTGCTGTACCCAGGGAAAAGAACAGAGAACTGAGAGAGAAAAAGAAAACCATTGAAGAAACACTTGTGAAGGTCACAGTCCTGAGACACAGCCCTATTAAAAGACTGAGATTTAATTAGAGAATGTTCTCCCCCACACCTTACCACCACACCAAGAGAATACCGGCATAACAATGGGGGCTTTCAGCCAAAACAGCAGCAAGACATAGGCAATGTCTGAGGAGGAGGACACGGAGAAGCCCAAAGTCAAGAAGACACACACACAGACACACACAAAAGGATAAGAAAGTAAGCTAAAAGCTCTGGCATCTGTAACTACAGCAAATATTAAACACATCCCAAGCTTAACCAGATACATATAAATCCTCACATTAAAGGCCTATTTAGCTCAGTTCCTATTACCTAAAGTGACGCACTTGACTTTCAAGAAAAAATTACAAGGCAAACTAAAATGAAAGGAATACCAGAGCTAGAAGAGATAATCATTAGACTGAGACTCAGATGTAACACAGATGTTGAAGTGTCAGGTAGGGAATTTGTGATTATTATGCTAAAGACTTTTCAAGGGAAAAAAAGACAACATATAAGAACAAATGGTTAATAGATAAAGATGGACTCTTAAAAAGAACCAAAAGCAAATGCTAGAAAGAGTAAAATGGTGGTTACCAAGGGCTGGGGGCAGAGAAATAGGGAAGGTGTTGATCAAAGGATATAAAACTTCAATTAAACAGGAAAAACAGACCTACTGTACAGCATGGTAATTATAGTTAATACCATTTAATATATTCTTGAAAATCACCAAGAAAGTAGATTTTTAAGTGTTCTTACTATAAAAAATGATATGTGAGGTGATCATGTGTGAATGAGCTCAGTTTAGCCATTCCACAATGTGTACCATTTAAGTATCATGCTGTACATGATAAATACATACAACTTTTATTTGTTCACTAAATATAATTAATTATTTTATAAAAGAAAATGCTGGAAATCAAAACAACTGTAATAGAAATAAAGAATGTCTTTAATGGGTTCATCAATAGATTGGACACAGTCAAATAAAGAATCAATGAGCTTAGAGATAGGTCAGTAAACATTTCCCAAACTGAAATACAGAGAGGAAAAAAAAGGATAATAATAATATAGCAATTATAAGAAGAAAACATTCAAGAACTGTGGAAAATATAAAAGGTACAACATATGCATAATTGGAATATCAGAGGAAGAAAGAGAATGAAGTAAAAAAAATATTTGATGTAACAATTGTCAACAACTTTCCAAAATAAATAACACCAAACCACACATCTAGGAAGCTCACAGAACATAACATTATTCTTCTATTTCATTACTGAATTTTTCCCTAATTTTTTTCTGTTAATTTTTGCAAGAGTATAAAATCACCAATTGTGACTGCATGTTTCTCATTTATCTCCTTTGGAAAGGAGAATATTCTCGTATTTTTCTCTTATTAGGAAGATGCACATTTAGGGACTGTAAATCTTCCTGATGAATTGACCTTCTTATCATTATAGTATATCCCCCTTTATCTGTGGCCATGTTCTTGCTCTAAAATCAGTTTTTTAATGTTAATAAGCAACATAAACTTTCTTGTGCTTGGAATGTGGTTGGTATAGGTATTTCCACCCTTTTATTTTTAATCTGTTTATATTTTCATATTTAAAGTGTGTTTTATGCAAAAAGCATATAGACTGTATGTATATTTAGTCTGATAACAATTGCCTTTTATGTGAGATATTTAGATAATTTATATTTCATGTAAAGTTTATTGAGAACAATAAGATTTGGACAGACACTTCATCAAAAAAGATATACAGATGGTAAAGAACCTCATGAAACAATGCTCAACATCATTCATTACCCGTTAAGGAAAGGCAAATTAAGGCACAACCTAAACCTGGCATGGTGGCTGGCATCCAAGTACATCCCAGCTACTCAGGCAGGAAGATCAACTTGAAGCCAGGAGTTCAAGGCCAGCCTGGACAACACAGTGAGACCTTATCTCTTAAAGCACACACATACAAAACAAAACAAAACAAAACAAAAACACACACACACATACACACAGAAATACTACTACATACATATTTAAATGGATAAAATTTTAAAAAAAGAAAAAAAACTCTACCAAGTGTTGGTGAAGACCTGAAGAAACTGGTACTCTCATACATAGCTGGTGTGAATGTAAAATGGCACAATCACTTTGAAACATTCTGGCAGTTTCTTAAAAAGTTAAACATGTATCTGCTCTATGATTAGGCCACCCCGTTTCTTGATATTTACCCAAGAGAATAAAGCATATGTGCACACAAAGCCTTATGTACAAGTACTCAGAGCAGCTTCATTTATAGCAGCCCCAAACTGGAAATAACCAAAATGTCCATCAACAAATGACTGGATTAAAAAATGTGATACAGTCGTACCACGGACAACTACTTGGGAATAAAAAGAAAAGAACTACTGATACAATTGGCAATAGGGGTGAATCTTGGCAAAATCATATTGGGTGAAACAAACCTACAAGAGCACCTACTGCATGATTCCATATATATAATATTCTTTAAAATACAAACAAATCTGGGGTGACAGAAATAGACCATGGTTGATAGGGATGGGAAGGCAGATGATGGAAGAAGGTGCAGGAAGGTGGAGAAGGAAGGGGGACACACAGAACCTTTGGAGGTAACAGGTACAATCATTACTTTCGTTGTGGTGAGGGTTTCATGGTTGTGTAGTGATGCCAAAACTTATCAAATTTATACTTTAAGGATTTGCAATTTGTTGTGTATCAATTATAGCTCAATTAAACTCTCATTTTTTTTTAGGTTATTGGAAGTCCAACTGGCTTCTTAGTCCCTCCCTTGGCATATTCTTCCCCACTACTTCCCTCTTCTTTCCTCCTAGGAAATGCTCATCACTTTCTAGATTTTATTTCCTTTAGGTTCCATTCTGTCCTCGCCACTCTGATGTTTGTAATAGTAAAATACATATAGCACGAAATTTACCTTCAGCAGAACTAAGTACATTCACGTTATTGTCCAAGTGTCATCACCTTTCATCTCCAGAACTTTTCCATCTTCCCCTGAGCACCTCTGTACTCATTAAACAATCCTCATTCCCTTCTCCTACCAGCCCCTGGCAACCACTCCTCTCCCTTCGGTCTCTACAAATGTGACTACTCTAGGTAACTCAAACAGGAGGAATCACATAGTATTTGTCCCTTTGTGACTGGCTTAGTTCACTTAGTATAATGTCCTCAAGGTTCATCCATTGTGTATCTCGTCAATGTTCCTCCTTTTAATGTCTGAATAATAAACCACTCTAAGTGTACCACATGCCACATGGGTTGCTTCCACCTTTTGGTGACTCTAGCTGACGGGTTATGATTTTGACCCTTACCTGGCTCATTCTTTTCTTTAGGCACAAGCCGTGGTCTTTTGCAACTTTCTGCTCCCTAACAAGAACTAGAAGTCCTCTATGTATTGACCTATAATCTCATTTTTTATCTGACACAAAATCCTAGAATTGAAGAAAGGGTGTCCATATTCTATCCAACAAAGAAGGGTATGAATTATGAAAAAAGCCTCAGAACTGTAAGGATGTTTATGCTTTTCAACATCCCGGATGAGAGAACCGCAGCACAAACAGCAGAGGGGCAGTCACAGCTGGGCGGATTCCAGAACTCACAGGCTTCCATTCTTAGCCTAGCTGTTTTCTTGCTACATTGTATTTTCTCCATAGCATGGTGGGAGATATAACATTAGATTGAGAGATCCACACATTGGATAAGTTTTTCACAAAGTTAACACAATTCCAATCCGATCTTGGGGCATAGAAGGCAGACAGCAAGGCAAAGACTAGCTTAACTTGACAAAATGACTATTCAGCTCTGCCCGAAGAATAACTATGACAAAATAATCCAAAATTTGTTTTAAAAGATCAGTAATGAATGACTAGCCTTGGAAGATATTAAAACATATTTTAAAAGTGTCTATAATTAAAAGTATATTATTAGCAAATGAGTAGACATAAGAATCAATATATTCTGTTCTTAAATAGAAATTCTGGAAGCAGATCCAAGAATTCAGTCTATTATTACAAAAAGGTTTTAGATTAGTGATTAAAGAAATGATATTGAGGAAAATGGCTAAGCACCTGGAAATGAATAGTAAGAATGTTAAAGTTACAGTCACACAGGTTCCCACAACTAAAGAGAGGATTGTTGTTGCTGTTATCATTCACTGTTGCTTTCAACAAAATCTCTCATGGTCTCCTTCCATTCTCCCAATTGCTGTTTTATTTACCGGGAAATTTTTACCAGGTCACTCAAATGTTTGGATAACTAGCCATCCTGCAAACTGTCACTTACCCAAAGTAAGCAACATTTTTTACTAGCAGACTTTTAAGAATTGCAATTTCTTTCAGATTACTAGTTTAGATGGAAAAACTAAGGAATATTCTGTAGATATTGCCAAGGCCAAAATGTTGTTTACCAATATATAATGACTATAAATTAAGACTCTCTGGGGCAAACCGGGTCATAACTGCTGAGAATAAAGAAATGTGTAAAACTTGGTCCTATCTTCAAAATGCTATTTAAGTTCATAGACTGCAATACATGTCACCTCTTTGCTTATCATGAAATCATATTGTTGGGTTATAACTTGATTACGAATAATAAGAGCACATTGAGTAAAAATATACAATATCAAGTAAAACTTTAAACTTCCAGAAAAAGTATTCAATACAGCTTTTGCTTATTAGATCTCTGCAGAGATTAAGCAGGATTGTTAGATCTGATGCTGGTGTCTGAGGACGTTGGCTCAAGCAGATTTGCTGAACACGATGGATCCTCCAATCTTTCCCCCTCACTCCACATGGCAGACACAGCTGGGTGCTTTATCATTGCTCTACCCTCTCCCCGAGCAAATCTGACAAGCTGATGGCATTAGGCCGTGACATACGAAATATGGCATAATTGTAGACTATAATCATCATGATGATAGCTGACTTGATAAGAGAGGTCAAATCCCATTTTTATATCCTGAATTTCTAAAATATTGTTTCGTCAAAAAAATCAATTTCTCATTTTTCTAGCGTTAACTTGAAAAGGGTATAATTGATCAAGCCTAAATCCCTTACATCACCCAGGACAGTGTGAAGGGCTCATACCCAGCAAGCCACTTGAGTTAGGGCCAGGCGAACAGCAGTCATCTCCAGCATCTAACACCCATGGGCCCGAACAGCTTCAAAGCAGGAGCACGTTTTACATCCTTTGGTTAAGACTGTGGGGAAAACACAGGCTCATGGAATATAGATGCTCAGCTGGCTCATTTGGGTTTTGTGGTCCAATTTGTGGATGAGATATTTATAAAATCCGGTGATTACAATGCCATCTCATTAACATTTGTTAAGTGAAAACCACAAAGTGCAGGACGAGACTCCAGTCTGAGGGGAGAGGGAGGAAGGAGATGAGCAGGGAGACTGGTTTTCCCACCTTTTCCAGCACAGACAAGAAGGGAGATCCTGTGCAGAGGACCCCTCCCACTTCCTTTCAGTGAGACTTTCTCCTTACTAAAGGAGGAGAGGGGAGAGGAGTTTTTCCATTTGTCAGCAAACCAAGTCCAGGCCAAGGCCAAGTCAATCTTCCCATAGATTCTCCATTCCTTATAAGATTCAGCCTCCACCATGTCTGCCTGGGACTGAATTTGCCTCCCTAGATCTTCGTGTGCTCAATGAGGCCACATGGACTGGACTCAGAGTGTTCTCAGCACAACCTTGCTGTTGCTGACTTAGACCCATTTCTGCCCCTCTCCCTGTGGGGAAGCAGTGTGGCTTCATGGGGAACCAAGACTATGCAATCAGAAAAACCTGGACTCCAGTCCCAGCTGTGGCACATGGTGGTCCTAGAAGTGGTGGGAGAAGGGACCATATAAATCCCACAAAATCTATTTAATGAGTTGCTACAATTATTGTTATTTTATTAATAACACTGACTTTCCTAGTCAATCTCAATCTTGCAGGTGGTTTAGATGATGTATCCTATACAGGACAAGTGATAGAGCTCTCCATTCAGTGGACGGTCAGTGAATATGGCCTGATGCATGAATGATGCTCCATCTAGCTGGAGAACATTGCAAAGTCGAGCTCCATTTTCAATGATTAGTCAGACTTAGTGATGATGGCTGTGGCATGTGGAACAACTTTACTCCAGGACTCTGCAAAATTTTCAGACCACTCTTTCTTCTTTATCAATTACAGAAAAATCTAGATCTCCAGCGTTCTTCTCTATTAACACCCTAGTCCACCCTTATCCCTGTGATGGGTGCACATCTGGGTGCACACAAACACGTGCACACACAGTCAAGATTGCTTCAGTGGTACTTAGAGACACTAAAGACAGAGCCAGGAACTGCAAATGAAGACACAGGGGCCCACAGCCAGAGACTGCTGGACTTCATCACACACCCTACTCAAAAGTATGACTCACATTTGTATCTTTAACTAACGTTCATGTTTTTGCCAATGAGAGGCAAAGGGCCATCAGATAGAAAGGACTGTTTTTGTGACTTTAATTCCACACTGCCTTTTGTGCTTTTCCTCTGCAGAGCACAGCTGCATGCATAATTAACCCTCCTCAGGATGAGGCTTTGAAGCACAAGATTGCTGGAGCTGTCCAGCAGAAGCTTAGAAGACTGAGTTTGTCCTTCTGAGAACCAAACAGAAGCCAACACAATGCATGCTGTGTTCAACTTGTGAAAGTTACAAGTAAGAAGAGAATTTCCTAACTCTACTATCTTGAAAGTAAGCAAATGGACTGCCTTGGGAGGGAATGCAATTTTCACCATGGTATTAGGAACTATTGGAGAGATTCTTGCATTGGGAGAAATAGAAGTGCTTGGCTCTGGGGTTCCTTTGCCTACTCAGATTCAGTAAGCAGGCTCCATGAAAAGGCTGGAAGCTAGAGATGAAGTACACACCACTAACGCAGTGATTTTGGAGGAATGAAGGCTGCAAAGCTTTGCCACTACCCCTCTCTGTGTATGATGAGTAGGTTCAGACGAGAGCAGGTTGTTACACACAGTCACATCAGTCTACTCATTAAGGCTTCCATTAAGCAAAGAAGTCTGGGGAAGAGATTTTGTTGATATCCTTCAGCATTGTAATCTCCAAGTCTTGGTCTGTCACCTGATGTATCTTTCCTCACAGCTGGAATATCTTTAAATTCCCTGTTCTATATCCCAAACATATGCACCTAGAGTTCTCCCTCAATCCTACATCATTCACCATGAATAGAATAAGCCTCAAGCAGCTTGGAATGATTCAAGAGACATTCAAACTCCCTCCTACCCAAGTTCCCATTCCTCTCCCTAATGGTAAATATCCCTGGAACAACTGCCACCGGACATACAGTTTTAGGGTGAAGCAATTCTCCCGGAAGGACCCTGCAAGTAGGCAGTGAGCACCATCCAGAGTTGCACATTATTTTACCAACTTCCTAGCAAAGACAGAGTACTGGAAAGAGTAGGAGCAAGACCAGAAGGTCTAAATGGGAGGTGAATAGACAACGGGGCGAGGCTGAGTACACAGGGTGAAAGATGGACCACAGAGTTGAGAGAATAGGAAGCACAGGACGTTCCAAAGTTAGAGACGGGAGCTGAGTAGCCAACGGTTCTGCTGTGGGGTGAAAAAGAGCGTATCAAAATGGAAACAGCAAAGACGTACAATCAAACCTGGCCAACATTCATTCATTCACTCACCAAACACTTCCTGAGTGGCTACTATATACCAGGCACTGCTCTAAGCAAGGTATGGTATAGAGAATAAAGTCAGGACCTTTCACGGCAGCCAGCCCTGTGCTTAGCCGCTAGCCGCACCTGGTCACTGGCAGGCACTGGAATCAATGAGCTCTGATTGTCTTTTTTGTTTTGCCAGGGGATTAAATGAAATAATTGTGCACAACACAGTCCCTGGCATGACCTTGTCATTTTTCTCACCCTCTCTTTGCCCTAGCTCTACAATTTGACTAAGAATGGCTCTTGAGTCCCTCCTAGAGGTCCCGGCTGTTCCAAACAATCTCCCTACCCAAAGTCTCAACTTCAGGAAGGTAATAAATTCCACTGGCCCTAGGCCTCCAGCAAATATTCCTCTGCAGAGCTGTTTTATCTCCAAAATCTCAGCAGAGCAAGATCTGCAGCCAAGTTCAATGGTGGTTTTATGTATTTATTTATTTATTTATTTTTGAGACAGTCTCAAGCTGTCACCCTGGGTAGAGTGCCGTGGCGTCATAGTTCACAGCAACCTCCAACTCTTGGGCTTAAGCGATCCTCTTGCCTCTATTTTTCTATTTTTAGTAGAGATGGGGGTCTCACTTTTGCTCAGGCTGGTCTTGAACTTGTGAGCTTAAGCAATCCACCTGCCTCGGCCTCCCAGAGTGTTAGGATTACAGGTGTGAGCTACTGCACCCAGCCCGATATTAATTTTCTTTGAGAAGAATGAAGCACTGCAGATGGAACAAACCACAACACCAACCAGCCAACAACAACCTTTTGGGAGACCAAGTCAAGGAGGCAGTGCAAGGAACCAGCCAGTGGGGGATGAACAGGTATCCACAGGGTTTCCTAGGTGATGATTCCAGACTGCTCTGAGAGAGAGAGAAGACTGGTCCAAAGAATGTGAGAATTTAACAAATCCTCAAATCATCTCTGCAAGGCTGGAGCCAACCTCATCTAGGATTCCTGAAGCTAGGGCTGTAAGAAGCCACTGCGCTGATATAAAGGCAAGAGCACATGACAAGCATAATGCCCAGGCACCTAAAGGTGATAGGGCACTTCCTGCCATCTACCCTGCCCAACTTCTGTGCAGTTCTAAATGGGAAAATGGGATGACCTATAAGAACTCTCCCAGCAGTAAGGAGCCTGGACTACCAACAGTCCACATATAATTGCATTTATCCAGTTGACTGCACCTCGTTCACTCAATAAATATTTACAGAGTGCCTGCTACACACTGGGCACTGTTGTAGGTGCAGAAGTGACAATTGTAAGTCAAACATGAGCTCTGGGCTTCCAGAGAGAGTGAGAGAAGACAGACAATAAAGACATCAACAAGAAAAGAAAGAAAGAAGAGGAAGAGGCAATTCTTCCTTGCACTTATCACTATGTAAAATTAAAAGTTGGAGATTCTAAGAGACCAGATGGACAAGAAGCCAGCTATGCAAATACCTGAGCGACAGGTATGAGATATTGCCTCGGATTTCACAGAATCAAGTACTTTTCTTACTGGAAGGGACCTTATCACACTCAACACTCAATTTTTTGTGTGATGAAATTGAGGCCCAAGGAAGTCACGTAATATCTTCAAAGTCATGCTGAGAATTACGCAGGGACTTCCCTATTTGCTGGAAGGCCTAAATAGACAGAATGGTAATTATTTAATAAATGTGAATTGATCCAGAACTTCTCTTTTTATTTCTTTCTTTTCTTTTCTTTTGTCTTTTCTTTCTTATTTATTTATTTATTTATTTTTAGCACTGTGATGGCTGCTCTGCAGAAGCCTGAACTCTTTACAGGGAAATGAGAAATACACAAATGAAGTTAGCAGAGACCCATACTGTACTATGTGATACAAACTAATAAAGAAATGAAAAGAGAAGGATTCAAGGAGTTGATCCATCCCAGAAGACTGAATGGAGGAGATGGGAGGAGTAGGATTTCCGTAAAAGCCAGGAGGGCAACCCCAACAGAGAAACACATCAGAAATGGTGCAGGAAAGAGGAGGAGTAGGGAACAGAAAAGTCGGGACTAGCTGAGGAAGGATGAGACAGCAAGAGGGACAAAGGCCAGATGTGGAACCCCAAACACAAGAACAAGAATCTGTGTCACTGATTCAGCTCCCTATGTGTGAGGCACAATGCCACGCACTTTACAAAGGCTAACTCATGAACCCCTCACTACAACCCTAGGAGGCAGATACTAGTAGAACACACAGGTCCGGGAACCATGCGATGGAACTCTTCACCACCCTGCTCCAGGAACCCACTTGGCATGTTTATGCTTTCTATCCACTCAAGTGTTGGCTCTGTGGGTCCCAAGCTCCTAATTCCTGAAGGAGGAACCCTTCCACCTGGGGGCACAGTTAAGAGTCCCTTTGAACATTAATCTATAGCTGCCACCCAATTACTTTGGGGTCCTCTGGCCAAGAGGCCAGCAAGAAAGTAAAGGAATCAACCGGTTGTCAAGGGTGACTGACCGTGGCCAGCAGGAGGGGCTTTGCTTCGGCTGCACAGTAAAAGCAGGGAAGATTGTGCTTGGCAATCAGGGGGTCTACAAGGAGTCCTGCTCACCATGTAATGGTAAATAAGAGACTGAGACAGGCACAGTCACCAGGGGCTCAGGAGCCTCTGGGATGAGGACTGGACACTTCCAGCCGGTGGGCAGCCCAGGTCAGCACAGGGGCCAGCCTGAGATGCAGGGAATATCGAATGAGTGGTAAAGAAGGGCAGCAATGAGGCCTGAGCAATCGAGAGAAGCAGTAACAACCGGGGTATTTCCTTAACCTCCTGGGAAGCAAGTCCAGCCAAAATTCAATACACAGTGTTCCCAGACATAGGGTGAATTTATCAGAAAAAGTGGATTTGACTGACAAAGGGACAGGCTGTGGTGCTAAGGTGCCCCACTCAGATCCCTCTTTTTTTTTTTTTTTTTTTTTTTTTTTTTTTTAGAGTTTTTTTGAGGGGGGGGGTTTTAAAAAAAAAAATTGGGTGTTTGGGGGACCCCCAGCCACCAGGGCACCCC
>CAUYON010061520.1:0-36770 GCA_963573935.1 Arctocebus calabarensis
AGTTTAATAACTTAATTACTTAATGCCTATCAATTTCTATCAATAAAAAGAACATTTACGTATTAACCTGGATGGAAGTGGAACACATTATTCTTAGTAAAGCATCTCAAGAATGGAGAAGCATGAATCCCATGTATTCAATTTTGATATGAGGACAATTAATGACAATTAATGACACAGTGGGAGCAGGGAAGAGCAGAGAGAAAGAATGAGGGAGGGGTGAGGAAAGGAAGAGCAGAGAGAGGGAAGGAGCGAGGGGGTGGGGTCTTGGTGTGTGCCACACTTTTTGGGGGCAAGACACAATTGTAAGAGGGACCCCAACAAATGCAATCAGTGTAACCTGGTTTCTTGTACCCTCAATGAATCCCCAACAATTAAAAAAAAATTTTTACTTTACTCAAAATATAATTTCAATGTGAAGCCATAATAAAAAATATTAATAAGAGAAAAAAAAAAACTTTTAAGCATCCAACTACTTTCACCTCAAAAGCAAAGTTTATTGATGGATAGTGTCAAAGAGCCAAGGCAATTAAATCACACTCGTGACTCGCAAAGTTAATCTTTTAATAAAGTACCTCACATTCTCTCACTGCCAATAAAAAAAATTCTAAAAATAAAAAATGCCAGGCTTCACTAGCTCTCCTGGCTTATCAAATGGAAATGAGTTTTTTTGTTTTTAACTAATGAGCCAAGGCTTAATTCTTCTCAAGGAAACAGCAATTCCCAAAACTCTCTGGAAACAAGCAAAAGAAAATAATTTGTAAGGCTGGAGATTCTGCCAGGTTTTAAATAAAGTTTATAGTCTCCCCACAAAAGGCGGCAACAATATCAGAAGTGTCTGCTCTGATCAAAAGCTAAACAGTTAGCAGCGAGAGAGTGGACACGTTTCCAAGCAGTCAGGGCAGCTCCATTTGACCAAAAGCAGAAAATTTAATCCAACCTCTGCACCTCCCTCAGAAATAAGATGCTTTTAATCATCTCCCATTTCTGGCCCCTTTTCCCTATATTTTTAGGCTGCCTTAAAAACCAGAACCATAATTTTTCCATGGATCTGCCCATTTCTCAGCTCCTGCCTTCACTCTCCACTCCGTCCTCCCCTCTCCTCAAATACTCCCAGAGGGGCCGTTTCCCTGTTAAGCACACAAAGTGATTCCCTTGCCTTGTACTGAGGTTAAAGTACACACTTCAGCATCCTCAGATGGTGTCCGGATTCTGTTTCACTAGAACTTACTAAAAACAATTCAATTATGCTTTATCTGGTCTCTTTTCTTGTTACAGTTTAATCTTATTGTGAAACTCCTTTGAAGACAATAAGGATTTCCTTTTAGGCCAATGTCAATACACTTCTGACACTACCATAAAGACTATTGCAGCATGAGATCCCTTGGTAACTATTGAACTTGGTATAGTAAAAGATTACCCTCAGCCTAGGACTCTAAGTTCCAGAAGGAAAGAAAAAAAATAAGATTCTCAGATGACAGCCTTTCCAATACAAGATAAATTCAAGATACTTCAAGAGAGTCATCCCCAGAGACTAAGCTGTTTGCTCTCCTGTTTGATGCAACAAAACGTAAGAACTGTCACCTAAACATCTACTAAAGAAGGAATTTTAAAGTAAGAAAAAAACAGAAATCAAATCATAATTGACACAGATGCTGTGCACATCACTGGCGTTTAAAAACAAAATAAACTCAAGAGCCTGGTTTATTAGAGCATGGCACAAACTCTCCACACGTGTTTCTGGTCATCTGGCTGCCACTTGCTTTTTGTTTGTGCACCTGCTTAAATAATCGACTGTCTAACTTCACAGCGCCCTTCCATCTGCAATGCAAAGAGAAAAAAACTCGGGGAAAAAAACAGTTCTTCAAAATCTGTATTCTTTTACCTACATATCTGCATTCAGGAACCCTCTATTCATCAACCACATGCCCCTCTCACCCACCTTCCTTTCTATCCATTCCAATCTAACAAGGTCACCATTCCGCTCCCAATGCATGCTTTGTTCATCCCACAAACTGTGCCTCTACAAATTCCAGTTCCCATTTGGCATCCCCAAAACAGACTTTCCTGGCAATTCATGTCTTCACCTTCCAGAACTATATTCTAAACCTATGCCCGCCACCTAATTTTCCCTATCTTTTCTACCTAATCTTACCTTTCTCCTCCCAGCTTCACACACACAATTTGCACTATATGAACTCATAATTTTTATACATTACTCTATGTCTTAAACAGCTAATCTATGTTGACATTTTCAAAGACTGCAGGTATTGTCTATGAATGGATTTTTACCTTTAAAAGTGACTACTATTAAAAAAATAAAAAGTCCACCAGCCTTGCCTTTTGGGGCAGGCACGGGTGGCAACACCCTGGCACTACTCAGCCCCATGACTCAGCTGACGGTGGTGTATTTAACTGGTAGTCAGTTTGCCCACTGGGAACTATACCTGTGAAGGATTTAGTGTCTTGGATAGGAAAGCAACTGTTAACCTGTGAATATTGGCTTATGGTGTGAGCATTGGCCAGAATAACCAAGCCTGCATGGCCTTGGCCAGATCAAGATCTGGAAGCTAGAAAGGATGCTATGGACTTCACCCCTCTGGGACCACATGCACCCAGAGTGCCTTTCCACAGAGGTCTGCCGACCATCAAGGCCATGCAGCTGCACTGTGTCTTTTCCCTTTATTCCAAGGATGGGCAGGCTGTACCTACCTATGACCTTGTCCTCTCCACTTAGATGGGGCTGTGTGCACCTGCTGCCCAGATGGACCCCAGCTGCCTAGGGGCACCTGCTTCAACCAACCCACACAGACTTCACTTTTTTAAAGTCCCACCTTGAGGATCACTTGAAGCCAGAATTGGAGACCAACAAATAGAGTGAAACCCCAACTCTACAAAAAGTTTTAAAATTAGACAGGTGCAGCACTTCACGCCTGTAGTCTCAGCCACTTGGGAAGCTGAGGCAGGAAGATCACTTTAACCCAGGAGTTTCGGGTTATGGTGAGCTCTGATGATCTCACTGTACTCCAGCCCAGGCAACAAAGTGAAAAAAAGGATTAGCATTAGCGACATGGGCATTCCAGTTACAATTTTAAGCCAGAGGTATTAAAGTGAACGGAAAGATGTGCTGTACTTCAAGGTGAGTATTTCTGTGTTGGCAGAACTTGAGAATAAATTGGTCTTAAATTGAAAAAAAGTAATATTACTATAGATGCTCAATTAATAATTGACTGAGTTAGTATTTGGTGATAAATACTTTTGCTTTTTATGAGATGGGGTCTCACTATGCTGCCCAGGTGACTTGAAGTCCTAGGCTCAAATGATACTCCTATGGCAGCCAGTATATTAAGTAGCTAAGAGGGCGGGCACATGCCACCATGCCTGGACTATTGAGTAAATACCTAAATACACTCATTCTGTACTTCTAATCTCTGCTTCAGGGATCTAGTCATCTATATTATGATACCTTAGAAGTAATTAAGAAAACTAGAATATGCCTTCTAAATTCCGTTCTAATCCTTTGCACAAGAGTGAACTCTGTGTACAGAATAGCACTTTAAGTGACTTATAGATTAGAAAAACAATATTATCTGCAAAACCACTATAAACATGTATCATAAACTTCCAAACTGGAGATGGGCATGATAATTTACAATGACCCAAACTATTCCAGAACACAAGGGTGTTGTTAATGACCATAGTAACAACTCCAAGTATGGTATTAAATTTCAGACAGAAAGTTTGGGCTCTTTCTTGTTTCTGTATTTACATTTTAATGATGAAAAATGTTTGTATTTTTAATAAGATTGCATTTTAATACCTTAAGGCAAACCAGGCACAGGCAATAACTTGCAAAGTGAAGAGAATAGCTAGAAGTGGATGCATAATCACAGAAACCATTATATTTTTGCACCTTAATTTTTTTGGCAGACTTTTAGAGTCAAGCGCAACCTGACAGGAGTAATGAATAAACAGCAGCCTAGACATCTGGTGTTGTGGGAGGAATAGATATTTTGGGCTAGCAGATAAATATTCAAATGAAAAAACTTAACTGCTGATTTCTCCCTCACCATGCAACTTTTATGAACATTCATGGGAGCAAATCTATGGAGAACCCCAAAGTGCAACCCCAAAGGCCTCATAGTTCAGGTCCCAGGAGACACGAGGGCCCCAGACATCCTGCCCATCAGAGGCACAGCACATGCCTGCCACAGGCTGCCCTGGGGCATGCCCAGAGCAAATCCCACGGCTGTGCTGGGGACGCCCTCTTAGATTGTCCCTTTCTCAGCACTCATGGCTGGTGAAGCATCGATTCTTTATCAAGGTATGTCAATTACTTGAAACAGGTTCCAATCAACCAAGCGGTTGAACTGGTGAGCCATCCTGGCTCTTTAAAAGTGACTTTGAGTCCCTATGCTTTGTGAATTGCAGCATTTAGTTATCAGAAGTTGATTTTGTATCTCTATTTTCAAGGTTCCAGGTCATTACTCATTACTGCCCTATGAGTACTGCCTACAAGGCTTATTTTGCCTGTCACCAATTTGTAGATCTCTACAGTAATATTCATAAAATGAAGTCTTTTAATCGTACATGGGGCATTAAAAAAAACTTTACAAAGAAAAAAATGATCCAATACCAAGTTAAACTGCAAACTCTTAAAACCTTTCTGGCCATTTCAACCATCAAAATACTTGTTAATCCAAATATAAAATTACTTAAGCCCTAACAGCACACTCTGGATCTTGTGGGCAAATTAGATGCAAGCGTTTTAAGTTTTGTTGTAACTAACATCAGTACTTACAGGTGATAACAACAACAGAGTATCCTATAATTAAAGGGAAGTCTTCTCGTGGCTTTAGTCTAGACTCCATTTACTACCACAGAAAGTAAATGCTGGGGGTCACTAACAGGTTACTTAATGATATTACTAATTATGTCTTTAAATGTAAAACCAATGTCGCCACCTAGTGGCAAGCTGTATCCCCTACGCAACAGGTTGTCTAAACTGCACACACGTATAAAGGACAAGCATAGTTAAGCCAAATAGAAGCATAAAGTAAAAGAAAAGAGGAACCCAGCCCGGGCCTGCTAAACAACAATGACAACTACAACCAAAAAACAGCCTGGAGTTGTGGTGGGGACCTATAGACCCAGCTACTTGGGAGGCTGAGGCAAGAGAATCACTTAAGCCCAGGAGCTGGAGGTTGCTGTGAGCTGTGATGTCACAGCACTCTACTGAGGGCAACATGGTGAAACTCTGTCATAAATAAATAAATAAATAAAATAAAACAAAATAAAATAATAGCCACACCAACACCAGCAACAGCAAAGCATTCTGTGTAGGACACATTCCAAGCTAAGCACACAGGCCAGAGTTCTACTCGGTTGGGCAATTTGAGGCCCGCTGAGGGGCTCTCTAAGGAACACTGTGAGGCCCTTGGCCATCTGACAGGACAGCCCTCGGTTCCCTGTATCCCTTCTCACAGTCCTGTGGTCAGCTGTGTCTCTGCCAGCCCCAGACACTGGTCTTTCCCCAGGGCCCACAACTCTCCATGGACGCGGCACCTTCGCGCTCCCAGCCACTGCCTGTGTAAGCTGCGGACTCTCAAAGCTACCATCATCTGGCCAGATCTTTCCACGGAGCTTAAAGCAAATATCCAGGCTCTGACCACTCACGCGTCCTCTGCACAAGTGACCTACAAACACCTTCACTCTCCAAACCAGTGGTTCTCAACCTTCCTAAGGCCGCGATGTATTTTCATTGTTACAAAGGGGTCACGACCCACAGGTTGAGAACCGCTGCTCTAAACCCACAAACACTCTGCCTCTCGTCACAGCCCGACTTCATCTGAGTCCTAACTGGGGACATGTAGCCTTATCTTTCAGCTGTGTCAATCACCCACCACTCTGGCCCCAAGGCACCCCAACCACTCCCTGGCCAGGTCCACAGCCCTCTCCCCAGACCAATGGTTCTTTCTTTTGTTTTTTTTGAGACAGAGTCTCACTTTACCACCCTCGGTAGAGTGCCCTGGCATCACAGCTCACAGCAACCTCCAGCTCTTGGGCTTAAGCAATTCTCTTGCCTCAGCCTCCCAAGTAGCTGGGACCACAGGTGTCCCCCACAACACCCCAGCTATTTTTTGTTGCAGTTGGGCCAGAACCAGGTTCGAACCCACCACCTTCAGTATATGGGACTGGTGTCCTACCCAGAGAACCACAGGCGCCACCCCAGACCAATGGTTCTCAAACTGCCCTGCTATAGTACTTAAAGCAGTCTGCGACCTGCTCTGGTCTGCATGGTCCAAGGGCCTTAGAATTTGGCTCCCTGCTCCCAGCCTATCTCTCTTAAAGCCACCAGAGGAATGGCTTTAAAATGCAAATCTCACTGGGTCTACCCCAGCAGCTCTGCCCAGAAGTAATCCTCAACCAAGGGGCACACTTAGTTGTAACAATGACTGGGTCTCTCCTGCACCTGCTGCCAGGGGCCAGAGATGCTAAGCGTCTTGTACCTCAGAGAGAAATCCCTCAAAACGTCAACAGGGCCTCCAGAGCAGCTCTGAGGAAGGCCTGGGTCCCTTCTTCCCTCTAGTGATGAGAACCCCTTGAGTTCTGGCTGGACCTGAGTCCAGAACGGATTATATCTCCCAGCCTAGGTACATTCATGTAATTATGTTCTGGACACAGGGACAAAAGGGACGTGACATACACAGCTTCAAAGTATATCCTTAAGAGAACGCTGCTTGGCCTCCACACACTGGAATGCAGGTTCAGGTCACCTGTCCTCACCACACAGATAACGACAAGCAACAAGACAGAGGAACCTGGACCACAGCTGCCCTGCCCAGGCCCACCTGCCAGGCTACTTGGTGAGAAGTAGCTCTTCCATCCTCCTTAAGTCACTGTTCAACTGTCCATGTTGAGGTAGTCAACTAAATTTTCTGGTTCTTCTCCATATCATCTCTGGAAGATTCACTTAATCATGAGATCATATTTTTCTAACACCAACTCATACCCAATTTTGTTTCTACTCTCACCCTAAGCCCTGTGGTTTCACTAAGATAAGTAGCTATTATATTTAATAGGAGAAATCCTGGCCATTGTCAATTTAAGAATTAAGGAAAATTAAAAAATAAAACAATTTACTTAAATTTTCATTTTAACTTGCCGAACTTCTTGGAATCAATTTAAATGCCATAGGTTGAATAACTGCTATGTTTAAGGTCTTAAAGGAGGAATCAGAAGAAGTGTCTGCTTTCAGAAAACTTGTGATTTAATATAATGGGGGGGGCAAAGGTGTGTATGCTGTAAGTAAGAAATAAAAAGAAAGTACAACAGGAAAAAAAGAGTAACTCTGGGAAAGAAGAGATAATGCATTTCAGGCATTCAGTTCAATGAACATCCACTGAGGACTCACACATACGACCCTGTGTTTGGTTCTGAGAAATCAAAAACTAATGAGACACATTCTAATCTCTGCTGTCAAAATTAATAGCAAGATAGAAAGACAGGTAACAAATAACAATACACAGTGAAAAGTATAGAAGTTTGCACAAGACAAAAGTAGGACCAAAGAAGTAGCTTGGCACTGCAGGCCAAGAAGGTGCACGGAAAGCCTCCAGAAGGTGGGTCAGCAAGCAAAGGGGGTGAGTGGTGGGGGGTAAAGCTGGGACCCAGTAACTGTCCTGGCAAAAGGGAACAAGCACTGGACATTGGGACTGCCCTGCTGGCTACTCACCCTCTCAGCTGCCTGCCATCTCACCCCAGCTCCTCAAGGCAGCAAGGTACAGCTCCAACACACATCCTCATTCCTAAATACAGCTGCCAAGTTTGGCTTGAATGGGACTCTCTGAGCATCCTCCCTCAGAGTCTACACTCAGTTTTAAGTGTATAGGGGTCTTCAAACAACTGAGCCCCATCTAGAAGAGCCCCAGGTCTTCCCAAAAGAATCCCCTAGCAACACCTCTCCCAACTCTTATTTTTCTTAAAGGGAAGAAAATAAGAAGAAACATTTTAGGATGTCTATTGGTTCCCACCAAGAAGCACTTCCCATTCCCAGGGTGCACCGGCTCTGTCGTCATCTGTGCCTTGCATGCTTTATGCCCACAGTACTCCACGCCCTGGGAACACTGCTCTGCTCCAAGATGCTCTGAAAACTGCTGTTCCCAGAAGACCAAAGGCGGTTAGGTCAGAGAGACAACGTTTCATACACAACATTTCTGCACACACAAAGAATAGCACCCTCCCAGTTAAAAAACACTGACTGGGGACAAGCATAGAGGAAGTTTGGGGTATAGTCACCCAGCTTTGACTGCCCCAGCTTGACTGCACAGGATAGCACTAGCCACATTAATGGCAAGGGCTATTAATATGGACAAAATGGGGAGAGATACATAATCTTATAAAACATGAATCTGCTTTTGCGAGATGGAAGGTGTTTGTAGGAGCAGAGACACATGCTGGTATCTCATAGGGAAAAGCAAGCTGTTTCTTCCTGGAGGAATACATGATGGTATTCTGATACCGTCTCTGATTGCACAACTGGGGGTGATCACCAAAGCCTGACTGAGCTATGTCCAGTCAGTGCTTGCCTGGACCCAGCTGAGGGACTGATCACACAGTTCCCTGCAGCGGCCTGCCCCTGGCCACCGCACTAGAGCCTCTAGCAGACCAGACGGAAGAAGCTGGCCAGTCAAGGGTGCTTGTGTCTGCCTCTAATGAAATCCAGAAAGGTTTAGTAGAAGAAAATTTCTATAAGTTAAGTTTCCAGAAAAAGAAGAATTTTATTTTATTTTTTGTTTTTTTGAGACAGAGGCTCAAGCTATCACCCTGGGTAGAGTGCTGTGGCATCACAGCTCAGAGCAACCTCCAACTCCTGGGCTCAAGCGAGTCTCCTGCCTCCGCCTCCCAAGTAGCTAGGACTACAGGTGCCCACCACAACACCCGGCCACTTTTTGGTTGCAGCCATCATTGTTGTTCAGCGGCCCAGGCTGGATTCAAACCCACCAGCTCAGGTGTACGTGGCTGGCGCCTTAGCCACTTGAGCCACAGGCACTGAGCCAAAAGAAGAATTTTAAACTCATCAGGTTGCTTCTATCTTTGATTACCAAAAACATCTATAACATCTAAATCTTTGCACTCCGTAGAGAAAATATTATGAGCCACCAGATAACCAAGAGAACCAAGGTGAAGTCTGTATGTAAAGCGTTTAAAGATTAAGCACGAGAAACCTTATTCTCGGAAGCTCTTTGCCTGAATACCATTAAGCCTGCTTGGTTCCATTAATAATTCTGGCCCTTTATTTTCTAGCACCCACCAACAGAAAAAAAGCAATCTGTCAAACACATATGTCTCTTGTCAAAGAGTTCTTTCCTGAGAGAACAGAGAAATGGCATTGATCTACAGATAAGCCCTTTTGTCTTGAAGGCCATAGCAACATGGTGCAACATTCCTGGAGGAGATTTTATTTCACTTGGCTGAAGAAGAAAGCACCTATAAAGCAACATAAGAAGGTAGGTCCTCCTTTTCTCCAGACCTCCAGCGTTATTCAGAGCAGCGTTAGATTCAGTTCATGCCTATTTGAAACATTATTAAAATGTACCTGTATGTGTAGATTTTTCTCTCCATAATCCTTCTGGGATATTACATTATAAATCAAATCAAAAGTTCAATTAATGACATCCAGTTAAAAAGCAGATTAAGAGACTCCTAGAGGAAGCACTGCACCAACTTTAATGAAAATGTTATTTCAACATGAAAATTGCCTTAGAACTTGTTACCAAAATTTTGAATGTTAATTATTTCTATTTTAAGCTTTGCTTTTAAAGAGCTATTTCTTCCACTTCTTTTTAATCATACTTCATGACAAAGCCATGATAATCCTACATAATTACATAATTTTCTTAAATTAAAAAAATATACAAGGTTTAACAATTAAATTCATGAACTCAACCTAGAAAAAGTGTCACCTCACTGCTGAATATCACTACGGTCACCTTTACAGGACTCCCCTTGGGAAGCTCTTTACAGACACCAGTGCCGAGTCTACCCTTCAGAACAATTTTGGAACTTTTTTCTGGAAAGACCATCAAAGCTGTCACCGAATGACCCACAAAAACATGCAACAACAATAACAAATGCCACTCAGCAATGCCGCTCCACATCCACACAAACACAGCTGTGAGACACTCATTTACCAAGGTCATGAAACCTTGCGGAGTTTGCACAGTGGTGCTGCCAATGTTAAACGCACAGTGGCAAGTTTGTGAAGTTAATTGTCAGACCCTCCGATGACAAAAGGTCTGAGGGTCATTCCAGGAAAAGAGTTCCAGAACGGCTCTGAAGGATGCACCTGGCGCTGGTGCGAGTGCACAGCTTCCCAAGAGGAGGAGTTCTAAGGGGGCTGCAGTGCTAGTCAGCAAGGAGCTGCACAGCCACAGCGCTTTTTCTGGGATAAGCTCATGAACTTAATTGTCATACCATGTATATACAATAACTTACGAAGTAAACAAAGCATTTTTCAACAACAGTCAATACTTTTTAATAGTCAATATTAAAAGAGCAAAATGAGTCAGAAGAATTATTCTCACTTAAATAAAATTGCTTCTCCACAAATGGAGTGCTTTGGAAACATAAATGTATCAAGAAATACATCAACTGAAGACAGGAGATGATCTAAACATGCTGGGGGGGCGGGGGAATGAGGGATGGGGAGAGAGGAACAGGGAAGGGGTGGGGGGGTGACAGTGTATGGAACACCTTTGGAGGGGCGGGACACAATTATAAGGGAATTTACACTAAATGGAATCAGTGTAACCCAATTCTTTGTACCCTCAATGAATCCCTATCAATAAATAAACAAATAAATTGAGAAATATACATTATTAGCAGATATCTGAAACCATCTCTACGTACCTGTGTGAAATCTGCTGCCTGCGTTAAGATGCTTTTTTTTAATTGCTCTGCTCTCTTTGCATGAAAAGAGTTACTTTGACTCTGGATGACAAATACAATTCCTTTTAAGTCTAGAACCAAAAAAAAAAAAAAAAAGTTTTCAGGTATTTCTTAAATTTTATCGACATTTTGAAATAAACTTTATAGCAACTGAAAAACAATAGCTATAAGGCAAGCCTTTAGGCAATAAACTCTTAGGGGAAAAAAATCAATTTAGATGTAATTCTAGAGATAAAATCGTCTCTCTTTTTAACTGACTTCCAAAACTTCCTTCCTAGAAGTTAGCAAGTAAATAAGCTGACTATACTCGACCAAGTGTACAGTACCAAACTGTGAATCTGCTCCTGCATCTGTCAAAAGGAAGGACTGTAAATGTGTGAAAACATGAAACATCTAAAAGGCTCCCAGTTGCTGAAAATCTCATGTTTACAAGGAGCTTCTTAATTCCACGTAATCCTACATTGCGCTGCCACCTGTTAGGAGCTGAATTAGGTCCCCTCAAATGCACATGTTGAAGTCCTAAGTCTTACTACCTCACTCAGAATGTGGCTTTATTTGGAATCAGGTCTTTATAGAGGTAATCAAGTTAGGGTTGAGTGAGGTCATCAGGGTGAGCCCTAATCCTGTATGACCGATGCCCTCATCAAAAGGGGAAACTAAACATGGAAACAGACGTGCACAGAGGGAAGATGACGTGGAGACGCGTGAGCACACGGTCATCTTCAAGTCAGGGAGAAAGGCCTGGAACACAGTCCTCCCTCACAGCCCTGCCAGCCAACAGCTTTGCCTCTGACCGCTAGGCTCTACAACAGTGAGACAATACATTTCTGTTGCTTAAGCCACAGTATAAGCAGTCCTAGCTCACTAATAACGCAATAATTTTCTGGGCCCTTTAAGTGATGCTCCACAGTGATTGCCTATATCCCACAAGTCCATAAGGCTGTGCAAATAAATAACTCCATAATCCCTACCCTATCTCACAAGGTGCCAAGCCAGGATTAAGTGTTATCTTCAGGAAACCAATCACAACAATTCCATAGCAGCAGGGCTTTAACAAGAAGTACTGCATAAAAGCCCATCTGCAACAACATGCCAGGGGTATTTCCCAGCCGACTAAAGACTTGCTTCACCATAGCCAGTACAACGGTAGACAGGGAGGAGCATGTCCTGCCCACCTAGCTGGGGAAGACCTGCAGAGGGCTTGGCAAGCCAGGGGTTGCTCAGGCCACACGTTAGGCCTCCCAGGTTCTGAGCTTGTAATAAAGAAGAGAAACAGCCATCGTGTCAACACCCTGCCACCAGACATGTAGGTGGCAGGAAGCAGATGGCACATAAATTGTAGCCTCCAGCCAGGTGCAAGGCAGATGCACGTGGGACCCTTTCTCCACTATAAGTCTTTCTCTTCAATGCCTCAGCTCAGGGACTCTACTGCAGTTTTAATTTTATTCTTTTTTATTGTTCTTATGTTCAATTCTGTAACTCCATTCAAACTCCATTCATTTACTCACTCACTCAAATATTCATCCAACAGATAGTTCCACAGTGAGCTATCCAGATGCTAAAAATAATATAAAATGCTCTTTGGCTAAAATTCAATTAAAAAAGTAGAGGAAATGCTGAACAACCCACTGAATGTGACCTAATTCCTTTTCCTTAGGAGTTTATGTAAATATGAATCTTCCATATACCTGCCTCCATTTTCAATTGGCTTTTGGGCTTTATACCCTGGACACATGGATAAGGCTTAAATGGATGTTATGTTTCAACTACAATGTTATCTTGGATCTACTCTATATGAAACATTAATATAAACTGACACACCAAAGAAGGAATTATAAAATTTGTTTTTGTTCAGGATGGAGTAAATAAGCTTTAGAGAATAAATTTTTGCAAAATATATAAAGTTGAAGATAAATGATCCAGAAATTCCACTCCCATTAATCATCTCTGAGCAACTCTCACATACGTGTAGCAGGATATACAGAGTGTTCACAGAGGCACAGTGCAAAAGGGGGAAAAAATGGAAGCAAGCCAAATATCCACGAATAACATATATAAACTGAACTACTATACAGCAATAAAAATTAAACAGCACTATATGTACATCAATCCAGATGGATACTGTATCAGGCATCCTCAAACTTTTTAAACAGGGGGCCAACTCACGGTCCCTCAGACCATTGAAGGGCCAGACTATAGTTAAAAAAATAGTTTAAAAAATATTTAAATAGTTTAAAATTATAGTTTAAAAAAAAAAAACTATGAACAAATTCCTGCATAGGAATTTGCACATATCTTATTTTGAAGTAAAAAACAAAACGGGAACAAATACAATTCACACCAATGCACGTGGCCCTCGGGCTATAGTTTGAGGACCCCTGCTGTAGATGAACCCTACAGATATAATGCTGAAAAAAAGCAAGTTGCAAAAGAATAACTACATAAATCAATTGTGTACAAAAAATATAAACATACATTACATATGATGGATATGTACTAGGAAGTATAAAAGATTGCGTGAGAATGATAAACACCGATCAGGTAACAGTTAAAAGGTTTCAGCTGACTTAGTAGAAAGCTTTATTTCTAAATCTAGGTAGACACATGGATTTTCATTATTTTAGTCTCTAACTTTTTACATGTTCAAATAATTTCAAAGTAATTTTTTGAAAGAGCAGATCAATTTGTCAAGAGGTTAATCCTGCACTCACCGCAGAAACCAGCTTCTGCCACTTCTACCCCAGCTCAGTGAGGCACCCATGGTTCTCCCGAAGACAACAGCTCTACCGTGCAGGTAAGGCACTTACTCCGTAACGAGAGAAAAAGTGAATTCTTCCCACTTCCTGGGTCATGCTCTGTGAGTTGTGTCTGTCTGTCCTTTGTACCAAAGCTACTGAGGAATCATGCCAGCCCCTCCCTTTCCGGTGTCCACAGTCACGCACGCTCCAGGTTTCATTCAGCAAACACCTTCTGCACCTGGAGGCCCAGGGCTCTGGGATGCAAAGATGTGTGAGCACAGTCGTAGCACCCTGAGCTTCCAGCAGGGACGGCCCATTGCAGCACAGAGCAGTGAGTGTACAGCCAGCGTGAGCACGGGCACTACCGCAGCCCAGAGCAGGAGCGGCCAGCGCACGGAGAGCTTCTGGGGGGGGGGTGCTCCCTGAGCCGCCCCTGAAAGCAGCGCTTTTCTACACATGCACCCACAGAGGGTAGCGGATAACGCAGGGTTACCACAGAGTCCACAGCCTGCCTTACTCTGCGGCATCCCCAAGTGGATGCCCAGAACATCTGCCAGGCACTTCTGAGAAAAGGATAGGAGTGAGTGACAAAGTCAGGGAGGGAAGCAGGGTCGGGCAGATTAACCTTGGGGCATCCATGAACCTGCGGTAACAGGCCTGGACTGCAAATTACTCGCCTTCAATGGGGAAGGACCTCAGGAGCCAAGTGGGAAGGCAGTGAGGCCTTCCCGGAGGAGGGGCTGGGGACCCCGTGTACTAAGAACGGGCCAAAAAGGGGGTGCAAAGAGCTTCCCACAGAGGGAGTGAAGGTTTGGGACAAGGAGTCAGTGCAGGGTCTGGACAACAGTAACAGCTAAGTGTGCCTGAGGCTTGGGGCAGTTATCAAGGACAAGGCTAAAGAGAAAGGGGTCACACAGCGCCCACACCCCTGATTCTAACGAGTCATGGAAGCCCACTGACAGGCTGTTCAGGTAGCATAGTCAGCAGTTGATGCTAAAAACGGCTCTCAGGTTTAAACTCCCGCTGTTGTTCATACCAATAAAAACGGCTCTCAGGTTTAAACTCCCGCTGTTGTTCATACCAGCACCAAGAAATACTTTCTGACATGCAGCCTAAGCTGCCCTTAGCTGAATCACATTCTGGCTGAGTCCACGTCCCAGAGCTTATCTTAGTGACTGTCTTTGTACCATCAACCACCTGACTCAGGCTCCCACTGCCCAGTCAACAGAGCTAGACAAGATGATTCTGTTACTTCCTTATCATCTTGGTAGCACTTCTTTAAACTCACTGCAATTGGCCTTCAGCAAACACTGTCACAAGTCAAGAGGGATTGGCATTGTTTCTCCTCCAGGAATGTGCAATAAATGGGTCGCACACTAAGCGCCTGACAATAATGATCAAAGTGACAGGCTAGAAGGGGAAGATAAAGAAATTAGCCAAGGATACAGAAAGGACGGATGCAGCACTGAAGCCAACAGTGCAGTGCAGAGAGCGTTCGGAACAGCAGGAGAACCAAGGAGATTGCTAAGAAAGGGTGCCTGGAAGAGGAATCATTCTTCTTTGAAAGTAAAACAAGCCAAAGGCTCTCCTACTTCTTTAGCACCTAAGCGCCTATCACGGGCCAAGCACTGTATTAAGTGCTGATCTTTCTGGGCAGATATGACCCAGAAGAATGGATTCCATCACGCTGGTGTATGCATGCCTCTCTCAGGAGAAATCAATACAGTCATCTTCTGATACAAGATGAATAACAAGCAGCCTCATGATTTAAAGCTGAAGAATAAATATGCACACACAGACATGCATGAAGAGCCACTCCGATTGTGCTTTACTTGATGAGAATAATTATGTGCTAGTGAATCTATCACTAGGCAGCAAGCCAAAAAAGGAAGAAACCTGCGTGAAGCCTGTCGTCGACCCCTGAGAACTATGAGCCTGTGGTCTCAGCTCGCTGATTGTACTGGTACCGCTGCGATTGTACAAGCTCTTTAGTAGCCTTCTGGTCCTGTATTCCCACGTGAAGATTGTGACAAAGAAGCTCCCTGGGCCTTTTTCAGATGAAGTGATACCAAGTTAGGGAGATAGGTTACTACTGAAGTTTTGAGACAGACTGTGCTATTGGCCCATTACTTCACTTCTAAGAAACACAGTTGAAAGCATCCTTTCTGATTCATCCGTGCAAATTTCAACTCACTGGGCTTATCACTGCCATTGGGAGGGCTTCATTTGTTTCTATGCACAGATTTTACGTTTCTTGATTTTTGTGTATCACAAAGCTTTTGTAACGACCCACGTGTTACTTGACTTGCCATTTGCACTTGCAAGAATGTAGATTTATGTGTCCAAGGTAGTTTCAAGCCCATGTTCCGGACTCGGGTCATTAATTCAGTAAACAACCAGAGACCCACCAGCTTCCACAAAATGAACATATAAAATGCCCAAGGCCACCAGGACTGGCAGCAGAGAGAAAATCTCCGCATAAAAAGGAGTAGCTGAACCACACAGGGTATCGTAATACAGAGAAGAGGAGGCAATAATGATGTCCTTTAACGCAGGTGCTCTCAGAGCCTGCAGCCCCGCCCACACCCCTGGGCGCCCCGCTGGGCCCCTGTCCCTTCCACCTGCATTGGGGCTGGGGATGGTTCTTACACTCTGCACTCCTCAGAATGCAGGCCAGGAAGGGAAGGCCTGGAAAGGAACGTTTGCTTTCCTCTTCCCTCTTGTGCAGAGTTCACCCGCAGGTCTCCAAGGCCTAGCCTGGGCTGAGGACACTGACGAAGTTCACACCCTGTGGGGAGCAGCCCACTCCTACCTACAGAGGTGCGGCCTTACTCTCCCCATCAACACACTGGGCATGCTTCCCACAAAATTTTTTTAGAAGACACATCCTTACAATAGACATTGGGGGAAGGGGGAGGGGTGTTAAAAAAGAGTACAAACAAGGGTGCGAATGGGCTGCTATAGAAATACCTCAAGTAGGAGGGGGTAGGCGCCTCCAGGGCATGGTGCCTGGGTAAGTTGGGCAGATGTGACTTGGGGGAGCTGACTCCCAAAAGGCAAGTAGAGCCTGCGAGTCAGTGAGTGGAGAGCTGGGCCACAGCTTGTCCTTTTCTCCCTCCAGTGCGTCAGTGTGGGCCCTAATAACAGGGACGATGCTTCTCCATCTCCGAACTCCCCTCAGCGCCTGGCATGGTGCCTTACCCGACTGGGAGCTCAGTGCGTGACGGTTGAGGGAATTCAATCAACATATTAGCTGCTATTTCTGATAGATATCACGCACCAATATGCCAATCTGAACAGTGTTCTCCTCAGGTCTTCACGAGGGCAAACACCGGGCTGGGCCAAAGACAGAATATTTAGACAGTGATATTTGTCCCATAAATAAAATCAGAAAGAAAAAAAAAATTACTTCACTAAAATATAGTCTATATGAAATATACTTGAGTGCATATTCTTAGGTTAAAAACTAAATCGGTACTTACCTATGTCATTTTTCCTTGATATACCACTCTGATTGTCCAAATCCTGCATCTCAAATGAAAGAGAAAAAGATAAATCTCATCACATAATAAAGCTGGCAACACACTGAATAGACAGACATGGCACGAATTAACAGTTGAAGGGAAGACGTGAAGACGGGCGCTGGGAAATCTCTGCTCGAGAAGTGAGACCAAACCTACGGGGGACAAAGCAGCAACTATGGACTTGGACATCACGCCAGGCCTCTTAGACGGGACTGCGCCCTTCTCATGTGACCGTGGGCAAAACGCTTAGCAGAGCTGAAGCTCTTTCCTCCTGTGTTAAGCAAAGTCAACGTGTAACTGGTTGACAAAGTGCTCGGAAAGGCTCATTTTAAAAGCCTCACAAACTGCAAAACCTTATCAGAGAGCGCCTCAGTTCTGGCAGCTGCTCCTCAAGAAGGAGAGCTCTGCTAATTATCGTACTTGATAATTTGGGGGGATCACGCATGCTATTATCAAGAATGTTACCACGATGCCCTCTCCTAGCTGAGAAGCAGCCGCAGGGCCTTGGAGGAGTCACCAGAATTCATGAGCACAGCATAGGCACCCTAGTGCTGGAGAGCCCCAGACATGGAAATACCTCACCCTGACTGTGCAATTCGAGAGACGAACTCTCAGCGGATTTTTTTTGTAGAGACAGAGTCCCACTTTACCACCCTCTGTAGATCACCCAACTCCCGGGCTTAGGCGATTCTCTTGCCTCAGCCTCCCTAGCAGCTGGGAGTACAGGTGCCCGCCACAGCTTCCGACTATTTCGTTGTTGCAGTTTGGCCGGGGCCAGCTTTGAACCCGCCACCCTCAGTATATGGAGCCGGCGCCCTACCGACTGAGCCACGGACGCCGCCCCCTCTCAACGGATTTGTTTGGAAAAGTGCAAAGCTTTGGCAGCTAAGTCTGCCACTTTCATTGTCTTCTCCACAGTCTAAGAAGGAATTTTCTCCCTAACTGCCCTTTTCTGCTTTCAACAGCCATATGCTATAATTATGACAACTGGATGGCAGCAAATATCCTTCAATTTCCTTCACAGACAGCGACAAGAAATGCGGTCGTGAGCCATTACCAACAAAATTGGGAGCAGCTTAAAAGCCAAAAGACACATCCATGAAGAGATATATCCTCTAAAAACGCCAAAGGCACCGTGACAACAGCCAGGGGGGAGAGAGGGCTAAGCACAGGGGAGGGCCCACCTTCAGCAGCCCACTGTGAAATTATCTTTATCTCATGAGCAGAAATGCCACCAAGTGGAGAAGAACTCAAAGTTACATGCTGATTTGTCAGCTCTCAGGATCCAGTAACACCTCACTTAATCCTGATAAAACATGTAGGTTTGGGGACCAGACGCAGTAGCTCATGCCTATAATCCTAGCACTCTGGGAGGCCAAGGCAGGTGCACCGTTTAAGCTGAGGAGTTTGAGACCAACCTGAGCAAGAGGGAGATCCCGTCTCTATAAAAAATGAAACATTAGCCACGTGCTGTGGCACACACCTGTAGTCCTCACTGCTTAGGAGACTGAGGCAAGAGGATTACTTGAGCCCAAGAATTTGAAGTTGCTGTCAGCTGTGACATCACAGCACTCTAGCCTGGGGCAACAGTGAGACTTTCCAAAAAAGAGAATGTCTATCAATCTACCTATTTATCTTCTGGGAGAACCCACTAAAAGACTGGAAAGATAGCCCACTTCTCTGAATGTACTGAACCAAAGACAGGTTATCACCACAAGTTAGCACATGTGGTGCCATCCACTCTGACTAGGAGGACAAATGAATCAGGGACCTTATCCCAGGGAAAGAGCTGGCTTTGGAAGTGCCAGCAAGTGCCACTCGGCTGCCACTGTCAATCTGCTGCCTACCCCAGGCCACGCTGCCTTCTCCTGGGAGGCCACAGCTTTGGCTGGCAGCTGAGACTCATGGAAAAATAGAATTGTTAGAGCTAAAAACAGTCTTGACGATGATTCAATCCAACACTCCCCTTTCACAAAGGAGACAACAGAGGCTCGGAGAAGATAAAGGGTTTTCCCAAGGCCCGGCGGTTCTTCCAGCCACAGGCCCAGGACTAAATCCCAGGTCTTCCCACTTCTTTCTAGTGCTTCTTCTTCACATCACCGCAACAGCATGTTCCCAGCCTTCCTGCTGAGATGCTCCCCAGGAAGTACGTGTCATTATCGTGAACATATTTTGAGAGAAAGCTAAAAGTAATACTGACAACAAAAGTCACCTTTTTCAACAAGTTAAAAAATGAAAAATATCCAGAACGCTGTAGTTTCAGACTGAGCAACTTAAACAATCTGCAATTCCAACTGGACTCTCTACTAGACATCTTTGTGAAATAAAAAAAAAAAAAAAATCAACACACATTACACATCTTTCTATTTGTTATCACACACTGCAGTTCAGACCGGTTGACACAATAGCCAGGAAATGATTAGCCATCCCAAATGGCTCGGTTTGTAAACTGTAAAAATAAAATATCCAAGGAAGAATTGAATTAGGTGAATTGAGACGGAACCAAAACGGTCTTGACAAATTTTCCCCTTCAAGAAAGAAAATTAGACCAAATGAATGAATCGCCAGGATACTTAAAATTCTGTCTTGAGCTTCCCTCGTGAAAAGACTTGGTCCTTCCAAAGAAGAAGACACACGGTTTATTTTATGATTTCTGCTGCCACATGTTTCTTATCCTATCAATATAAATCAGTATGTGCTCACTGCCAAGGTTTTATAAGTCAACTTAACAGCTACTCAGATAGGAAAGAGATTTGTTATTAAAGCATCTACCCCATTTTCCCTCTCACAGAAATTTCATTTTTTAAACTGCAATGAATTAAAACACTCGCAATCCATACATGCGATGCTTAGCTTTTAAGTTCTTCATTACAAGATATAACATCATTGAAAGAATCTGATATGAACTCTTTTAAGAGGAGAGGAATGAGAGGGAATCTCCAACCGAATCATCATGACTCTTCACCACCACCCTCTAGGTCGGCGATTTTCCACCGGTGTGCCACCAAAATTTTAAAAGAGTATTAATTAAACTACTTTTGAAAGAAGTTCAAAGCACAGTAAGTTTTCTTAAGTTCAAAGCACAGTAAGTTTTATTAAGTTCAAAGCACAGTAAGTTTTATTTCTTTACTTTTTTTTTTTTTTTTTTTGATCAACATAATTTAAATGTGCTATGGAAGTTTAACTACAGGTGCAAGTATGCCATGAGATAAACAAGGTTGAGAAACACTAGACTCCGAATAAAAGAAATAAGATGCACTCAGCAGTGCGCTCAGCTGCAAGTCTACGGCTTGTGCTCTAATTCTGCCACCACCACTTATTAGCTCAGGCCTCAGTTTCCACAGTAACAGGGAAGATAATTCCAAGGCCCACTTCACGGGGATGGGTTGTAAGTTGAATGAGGTAACAAAATGCTGCACCCAGCATGTCCCCAGAGCAAACGCTCGGTAATCATGAGCTGCCACTCCTTTTACCACCCCTGTCACCAACTACTGCTTCATATGACGTCAACTATCACCATAGAAGAAACTTAACTGGTAACAAGTTACAAAGCAGGTCTACAGTTCCTCTTTTTATTTTGATTTGTGGCTTATGTAACCTCTTGAAAGTCGCATATGACATTTCCTGTTGTCTTACCAGATAAACTTTTAAACGGGACCTGACACAGTTCTAAGTTGTAAACACACACTCTCTCTCTCCCCATCTTTAAAACAGCTCTTGGAGGTAGGTCCTACTCATCCCACCTTGCAGATGGGGAAGCTGAGGCACAGGGAGGCTCACTGAGTCCCTCGTTGGCCAGTGGTGAAGAGATGACCAGCACGAGCCCTACATCACATGGGGCCCCACGTCACAAGCCATCGTGGGATTTAAGACTAGACGACACTGCAGGCTGCAGACAGGTACCTGGCAACGGCAGCGGCAGCACCTAGGGCCTGCAGGACAATCCTGGAAAGGCAGGATCCCCTGAGAGCCAGCAGTAGCCTGGGAAATTAGGCCCAACCAGCAGCACCCCAGGGTACCAGGAGCAGACAGGACTGCGATGAGAAGACAAATCTGAGGCCAATCATTAAGCTCGGATGTTTGAGGGAGAAACCAGCCCCAAGAAGGGCTATGCTGTGTTTAACACACAGCCCTGCCTGGGGCCCCTGACTAAAGCAAGCAAGGTGGGAAATGGGCAAAGGGAGATTATGGCAGGCCGGATCCTGGTCAATTCTGCGGTAATAAATGAATAATACATTACTGTTCAGAGCCTTAATGCTATCTCCTGGTTCATCTACAGACTCTGGACCACTTTGGATCCATCGACTCTTCTCCATCCTCCAGTCTCCGTCCTCTACACAGCAGATATGACTGCCCTCTCCTCATGGCTATGCAGCCTGCAAGCAGATGTAGTTAATTAACGAATTCAAGTGTTTTACTCAGTACCTTTCCATGAAAACTGACACTAAGATATGACTCATCTTACCTATCTCTATTTATATTTACATAGGTATTTGAAGCAAAGGATGAAGTTCTCATACTTGATATGCACTACAATGTCTAAGTTTATTAAACCAAAAGTTAATTCTCTAATAATCTTTAGGTAGCACTTTAAATCCATCACAAATGATGCTCACTACTGCCAAACACACCCACTGCAAAGCACAGGGCTGAATGATATAAAATAGTACAGTGTGAAAAATTTAAGGATTGAGAAAACTTGGATTCTGACTTTACGTTTTAGTAATCATGTGATCTTGGTCAAATCACTTAACTTCTCTGAGGCTAAATTTTCTCTATTGCAAATAGGAATACCTGCTTAGTCATAATGGGATCAAATTATGAGAAGATCAAATTAAATAAAATGTGTGGAAGTGCTTTATTAACCATAATAGGTCTTAAAATCACAAGAAATTATTATTATCACTTTCCCTGTGTAGGATTCCTTTAGTATAGTTAGAACAGATAACAACTCTATTGATAAAAGTAATATTTTATTAAAAATAAAAAGCTCCTCCTATCATAGCCCAAGAAGTAGCAGGGAGTTGGTGATAAACATACCAATTTGAGCACTCGCTAACAATTAGGCAAGCTTCCTTTTCTATATATATTCTTACACAAAATATACTCATTTCTTCAGAGAAATTAATGTGTCTGTGTATATGCACTGTTAGGCATTTATTTATCCAAAGGGCATTATGCTTATGAATTAAAATAAATATAGAGATCTTATGGCATAGGAAATATTAGTAAGCTCTCAGCTGATAATTGTAATTTTCTTTTTCTTTCTTTTTTTTTTTTTTTGCAGTTTTTGGCCGGGGCTGGGTTTGAACCCACCACCTCTGACATATAGGGCTGGTGCCCTATCGTTTTGAGCCACAGGCGCCACCCATGATAGTGTAATTTTCTCTTGCTGTATAATGAACAATGCCCATTTTTTAGCACTCAGTTCCATAAATTAGGAAAAAAAAAAAAAAACGCTCTTACACCAACTGTGGTGTAAAGAATAGTCAACTGAGTTTTAATTAATATAAAGACAACTGATATTTTAAAACACTGTTTCCCTTTCTCACATGCTTAACTGAGGTAGCGCAAAGCCCAAAGGGTAGAACTGCAGAGGAGAACTCTGAATGAACCAAAGATGAAGCAGCAGCTGTTCTGAGACCTGGACAGCCGGTCCTTCTGTCCATCGGTCCCCAGGCCTAGGTGTCTCATTCTGACTGCACCAGGGGTCTGGCAGCCCGGTCCCCCGTGGGGTCTCCTGCCTGGTCCCAGCATGCCCTCTCGCACAGCACCGCCCGCAAGGTGACAGTAACCGGGTGCTTGTGTCCTCTGTAAGACAGCAAAATCCTTTCACAGACTCAGAAAATTAAGCCTGAGATTAGGAAACAAGACCGGGGGAAACTATGGTATCCAAGCATGACTGCTAAAATGGCTAACACTATGTCAAAACACCTTTTTTCTTAAAAGGACTTTAAAACCTAGTGGATCTTGGCCTGTAATACTAGCAGCAGGAGGCTGAGGCGGGTGGATCGCTTTGAGCTGCAGTGTTCAAGGCCAGCCTGAGCAAGACCCCATCTCTCCTAAAAATCGAAAAACTAGCCAGATACCTGTGGCAGGTGCCTATAGTCCCAGCTACTTGGGGGGTTGAGGAAAGGGTATCGTTTGAAGCCAAAAGTTTGAGGCTGCTGTGAGCTGAGACACCTCAGCACTCTACTCGGGGCAACAGGGAGGGGGCCTCTGTCTCAAAACAAAAACAGAAACAAAAACAAATCCTAGTGGCTCTGCCTCAAGGAATTTCCATTTAAACAAGTCTACCTACAGGTGGGTGTTGGGACTTCAAACCGTATGTTGACCAATGTTACATTAATTCATATAACACAAGAAACAAAAAGAACATGGTAACATCTGAAGAATGAAATCACTGCAGTTCCCATTCAAGAAAACACAAACAAATCTCAGCAGAGAGTAGATCTCACCACTAGAATTAGTACCTGAGACTGCTTGACCTCTTTCTCTGTATCTTCAGAAACCAAAGCAAAACCTGGAAAAAAAAATATATTTTTACGTTAAAAATTAGCAATTCAGGTTCATTCTCACATCCAACAGTTTTTCTTATGAGGAAAGAAATATGCTTTAATACAATGTATTTTGCTCGTGTTTAAGTAGCTGCATTGATGCTAACGAGTATTACCGGCTTGCTTCATCTCAGACCTAAAATTATTCCCCAACATAAAGCCAACATGCTTAGGCTACCAAGCAAAAGAAATCATACCTCAAACAAATTAAGATCTATGTACCATTTGTGTCTATAGATACAAACTACAAAATACTACTTCTTAGAAACCTCAATTTTGGTGCCTTTTTAAGCAAAGGAGAATTCCTGAGAATCCAGCGGGAAGAAGTACAAATTCCTACCCTCACAACCACTGCCAGAGCCCGGCAGGCAGCAGAGCTAAATTTGGAGCAAGTTTTTTCTTAGGGGCTTGTGGGGTTAGCAGCGTGGTACAGACACTGCTACCAGCAAACACAGAATCCCACTAAATCCTAACATAACCTACCAGGCAATGAGACCAGGAGAACAGAGGGGAGATTAAAATCATTCCCTACCTAGAATGATTTAATAAGTTTTCAGTCAGAGGCCATAATAGGCGCAGATAGCCCTAGAGATACATGTAAGGTCTGCAATAAAAAGAATTATAGCAACATGATAGTAACATGTAGAAAATACAAAGAAAAAAGCAAAAAATAATACCTTCACTTTACACGGCATTTCGCCTCAAGAGGGAAAAGGAAAGCATTGCACAGTTTGCTTTCTCCAGCTGGCATTCCCAGAAAAAAACGGCAATGCCACACAGCAGTGATGAACTAAAAGGGTCAGGGGAGGTGACACCACGGAGCAGTAACAGGTGTCGGGGGCAGGGCTCGCTGGGTGGTTAGGGAGACACGAGTCAGATGCAGGAGACAACTTCGCCCATTTGGATCCCTTCTAATCCCTTCCCATCTCCACCCCCACACACCCACTGCCACAAATTCCCCATTAACATTTGCTCAAAGGCAATAATCTAAAACATTTTCACACCAAGAACCAAATGACTAACATAGTTTAATCGTTTCCATTTCCAGAATGACATTTTGAAAGGCAGGGTGAAACTGAAATGTAATCCAGGCGAACCTCTATGTGAGGAATTTAGATAATAGCAGATAGAAATGGCCTGCCTGAGATCACCTCCTATAAAACAGTAAATCCCCAACTTCGCACCCTCCTGATCCACCTCACTCTGCTCCACTACGCTCCAGAGCACTGACTGCCAGTTGCCATCACATATGTTTAAATACCTTTGTTACCTACGTATCAGTTTGTTGTAAGTTCCACAGGGCAAGAATATAGTTTTATTTATTTACCCCCACACCAAGAGCACAGCAAGCACACAGGGAAGCTCAATAAATATTGAATGAATGAATGAATGAACGAATGCAAGTCTTCACTATGGCCCTTGGGTCGTGCCATTAAGGGATACCTGATTCCCCTGGTAGACAGCATCAACCCAGAAGAAGGACGGAGCTAAATGTCCCCTAATTTATTTATTTATTTATAGACACAGTCTCAAGCTGTCACCCTGGGCAGAGTGCTATAGCATCACAGCTCACCGCAACCTCCAACTCTTGGGCTTAAGTGATTCTCTTGCTCAGCCTCCCAAGTAGCTGGGACTACAGGCACCCGCCCCAACGCCTGGCTATTTTTTGGTTGCAGTTGTCATTATTTTTTGGCAGGCCCGGGCTGGATTCAAACCCACCAGCTCCCGTGTATGTGGCTGGCACCCTAGCTGCTAAGCTATGGGTGCCCAGCCCCCCCTAATTTATTTTTACCAGCATCTAATCCATTTTCTTACATTTTATACACATGAAAAGCAAATTCCAAATCATGCATCAAGTACTAAGAAGGAAGGAGAGATTTAACATCAAATGCCATTTAAATTCTGCTTCCGGTACTTAAATTTTTTGTTTTGTTTTGTGTTTTATTTTGTTTGCCTCCAAGCTAATATGCACATTTAAAAACCTCCAGAAGATATCAAAAATAGAATTATTTAATGAATATCACAGAGGGAGGTTGCAACATGTGAACATAGCTTAGCACTACAGTTCCAGAAAATAGAGCATTCTAACTTGCAGGATGTAAAAACTGTGATCAAACTAATGCATGACTTTAATTCAAAACTCCATCTTCCCCCACCCCAATCAATTCCTAATTCCAAACACTGTCCAAGACCTACAGGTTAGAATTTCCTGTTTTGCCCAGTAAAATAACTTTCTCAATTTAGCAGATTCAGCAACATCATCAAATAACCAGAATTTACTTTTCTATCTCACTTTTCTGCAAGGCCAGATGGCTATATGACAATCAAGTGTATGTGAACACAAAAGCCACCCAGCCTTCAGAATACAGACTAAAGTGAAGGAAAGGTGTCTTTATTTAGTGCAGGTCCCGAAAATTACTAATGCATCACCTTTCATAAGTAAGCAGCTTATACGTGAAAATGTATCTGTTTAAAGTAGGAATTACATGGAGGGAAGATACTGCCAATAAATCAAATGAATTCCATAAATCCTACTTATCAGAATCAAGACACCATTCCTTATTCAGACAAGGCTCAATTGGGCCCAAGTTCAACTATATTCTAATTCTATCCCAAAACACACAGACTTGAAGTTAAAAGATCCTTTGAAAAAAAAAAAAAAAAGAGCCTGTCATTTCTCCCCATCACACTGCTATGAAATTAAAAACTCCTTTTTCCCATGATGATATAAATTATATAACATTAATTTACATTTTCTTATGTCATTTAAGCAATGACATAAGAAACAGGGCAGAGATACTTTCAATCCTAACAGCAAATCATAAGGCAAGATAATCTTCATTAGATGAACGCTAAAAAGAAAGTGCCAATTGGTTTCATAGGTACATTTCCATAATCTAAGTAAAACAAAAGAACCCTGAGGGAACCAAATGTATTTTGAAAGCACAGACTATGCTACACCACTAATAAATCCAATCTTAAAAATAATGAATAATTTGTAGAAGCTCTCCCAACAAAATCCTGGCTTCAAGGAAATAAAGATGGTATGGTGCAGAAGGAGAAAGTGAGATAAATCGGCAAAGGAGGTAAAAAACTGCCTGTCACCTTCAACAAGTCTAACAAGAGCGCCCACTGCTAATTCAACACAATGGCCCCGGCTAGTGAATGTGAGGAGGAGGGAGACACAGACCCCGCCGCCCACTCCCAACCACAGGTGCACAGAGGGCTGGTCACCTGGGGCTCAATGTTTGCTATTTACTTTCATACTAATTTCCAGATTCAGCAGGGGAAAATATTCTTGAAAACTTGGCCTTAGTACACTAATGTGCCGTTGGAGAAATACTCCAAGGGAAATCATGCTTTTCTGTACCAAACTGTTCTTTAAAAGTAATTTTCCTTTTTTTATTTTCAACATGAATTCTGGTGGATGGCAACAGAGAACTATATTTAAAGTGCAAATCAGGGCAGGCAATAGAAATCGGACCTTTTCCGTGATAACTTTAAATAATTCAAGCCAACAAATGTGTTAGCACACCTATATGGGGAGATAAATCAAGAATTTTACAACTAAACTGGGACTAAGATTTCTAGGCCAGCCTAAGCCCCAGGGTATGAGAAAACTGGCCCATAATTAATTGCACTGCATTTGAGCAACAGCTAATTAACAATCTTTTCCCTGGTCCAGTGAGGGAGCAAGGGACCCCACTCCCAGGCAGGAATGACGATTGCAGCTCCTCCTAACTCCTAACTTGACTTTGCTTCTGTTCTCCTGATTCATCTTCCCAAACTCTCTCAGAAACATCTATCACAGAAACCGCACAAAATACAAAAACATAAGAAACCTGCTAAGGTGCAAATCATCCCACCTCTGAGGGTACAGCAGGTGTGTGAGCCCAACATGGAGTGTTTAAAACTGCAACAGCTGGGGACACTGATGGCTACAGTGACACTGTCAGTATGTCAGGGTCAGGGTTAGGGTCAGGGTCAGGGTTAGGGTTAGGGTTAGGGTTAGGTCTAGGGGCCCATGCCCGCCCACGAGCCAGGAGAGACAAGAGAGAATCTGGTGCATGTGGCTCTGCCCCCAAGCCACGGCTCCTAGGGACACCACTGGAAGCTACATAGCCCAGGCTCCGGCTCCTCCCACTGCACTGGGAGGGGAGGTCTTGGGGACCCACTTTCTGTCCTGTGACCTACTTACAGAACATGTCCCCAGCACAGCAGCTCTAACCGCCCACAGTTCCCTCTCCCTGGAGCTTTCCAGGATAAATCCTAGGTCCTGGATGCCTCAGGCTCCAGGACACACCGCCCACAACCAGTTTACTGGTTTCCAGTGGCTGCTTTGAAGATGATCCATGGCAACGAAGGGGACAGAAGACAGAGATAAACACACCCACGGCGGCGACAGGGATAGGGTTTGCCTCCTCTCCATCCTCCTCAGACACACCAAGTGTCCCCAGAGGGACAGACACACTGGGGAGCACATCCCCCACTATGCAGCACCTGCCACACCAGAGGACCTGCTGCCCGCAGGGGGCTGAGATTCCTGGGGAGATGTCTGGGGTGGGGACCCCTGAGAAGAGTGACAGGGCAGGGACTCTGAGTGGAGGAGTGACAGGGCAAGGATTCCTGATAGGGTAGATGACAGGGCAGGGACCCCTGCTTCTTTCTGAGGACCAGGAATAGGTGATTGAGAAGGAGGAGACACCATCCTGAAATGAATGGTGAAGAAAGCTTTCTGGAGGTTGTGTAAGACTAAAACAGCCAGGCGGAGCAGGAGCCTGGGAGGTGGGGCTGGGACAGCCTGGAGCAGTTCCCCAGGAAAGACCAAGAAGCTGGGGCGGCAGTGACACAGCAGAGAATAAAGGAGGTGACAGCTGTATGTGGTGGGGGGGTAGTTCAATTTGACTCCAATATCCTGAGGATGTCGAGGGGAAACATCCCACGGCAAGCTGGGAATTAGAGGATATCTGGGGTTAGGGATCCCCCATCGCCCCAGTCCCATAGGTGCCAGGACACTAACAAAGGGCCTCAGGCAGCAAAGAGCAGTAGTGAAGGGGGGAGGCCCGGCCGCCACCACAGCACAGCAGGAGCACGAAGACCCCTCTGAGCACACAACCTGCTCAAACTTGATCTAGCTCCATCTACAACCCATCTCCTGCTATAGCTACGTGTCCAAAGGAAAAGGGAATTTGGAATTCAGGTTCTTCTCTGCTTGGCAACAAAATCTGGAAGACCAATCTATTTTATGGACCGGAGGATAAATGTATTGACAGGAAGGGCAGTAAATGGGAAAATATGAACAGGAAATAACCATACACATTTAGGAGAAAAAGATCTTTTCCTTCTTTGATTCAGGGGTAGGGTTTGCCTCTCACTTAAACAATCCCTCAAGACACGAAAATCAGAAAATTCCAACTCAAACCATGTTGGGAATAAGGTTCAAACCCACCACCCTTCACAAGCATGTTCCACAGCCCGAGTCATAGGAAGGATCAAAAAACTCCTTAGTCACACAATCTAGTCCAGGATACCCAAAGAAGAGCACAGAGCAGGTATCCAAACACACACACAGTACTTTGTACAATTCCTTTAAATTGCAAGTATACTAGTGAACAAATAACTGCCAGGTTTCATTTATAACAATACAATTTCCAATTAATGTAGGATAGAGCATAGGGTTAAAAGTGCTAGGTACTAAGGACAAAGTATTCTGGACAAAAGCCAGGCATCACTGCTGGCCCTGAACACCAAAATCATTAAGAGGGGCCACACCCTTGCCTTTCTGTATTTGAGGTATTGGCCTCCCCAGGATTCTTCAGTTCCATGCAAAATGGACTGAGTAAACATTATTATTTTATGTCAAGTCGCACCAACAAACTTTTGGGTATCTACTACAAAAAGTGGAATCTTCCCCTATGAGTACCACTCAATCCATGGTATACACAATCTGAGATGCCCCGAGCCTTCAGGAACCTCCTTGTATATTGTCCAAAAACCTTTGCTCAAGCAGTTCGCTGCTCTAATTTTTGAAGCTCATGCTCCACAGACTTTGGTCCCTCCAGTAGCATTTGAAAATCTGCCAAATGATGCTGGAACCAGAGAAAGATGCCTTAATTTGAGTTCTGGGGTTTCCAGTTCCTTTCCCAAGTACACAAAGCACCTGATTGATGAGGAGAAGCCCTCTATGCCATATTTTGCTCTCTCCAAAGCAGCCCCCTATATCACTGTAAAGGCAAAGCAAACCGTCCATCATCTTTATGTTGTACAAATGTTCACAAAAGTCACCCAATAACAGTTCCAGGTTTTACCCCAGCTTAGGGTGGCCCAGGCAGGTTTCCCACGGCCAGCTGGCCGCACAGACAACTCACCTGGGGGCCTTGTTAAAAATACAAATCTAAATGGGACTTAATTAAACTCAGAAGCTTCTGTACAGCTAAGGAGACAACAACCAAAGCAAATAGACATCCTACCCAAAGGGAAAGGATATTTGCATATTTTGAATCAGACAAAGGCTTGATATCCAGGATCTCTAGAGAACTCAAATTAATCCACATGAAGAAAGCCAACAATCCCATATATCAATGGGCAAGAGACATGAATAAAACCTTCTCTAAAGAAGACAGACAAATGGCTAACAAATATATGAAAAAATGCTCATCATCCCTAATTATTAGAGAAATGCAAATCAAAACCACCCTGAGATACCATCTAACTCCAATGAGAATGGCCTACATCACAAAATCTCAAAACTGTAGATGCTGGCGTGGATGTGGAGAGAAGGGAACACTTTGACACTGCTGGTGGGACTGCAAACTGATACAACCTTTTTGGAAGGAAGTGTGGAGAACTCTCAAAGAACTCAAGCTAGACCTCCCATTTGATCCTGCAATCCCATTACTGGGCATCTACCCAGAAAGAAAAAAATCCTTTTATCATAAGGACACTTGCACTAGACTGTTTATTGCAGCTCAGTTTACGATAGCCAAAATGTGGAAACAACCTAAATGCCCACCAACCCAGGAATGGATTAACGAGCTATGGTATATGTACACTATGGAATACTATTCAGCCATTAAAAAAAATGGAGACTTTACAGCCTTTGTATTAACCTGGATGGAAGTGGAACACATTGTTCTTAGTAAAGCATCTCAAGAATGGAGAAGCATGAATCCCATGTACTCAAGTTTGATATGAGGACAATTGATGACAATTATTGACATGGTGGGGGTGAGGGAAGGGGAGAGCAGAGAGAGAAAGAAGGAGGGTGGGGTGGGGAAAGGAAGAGCAGAGAGAGGGAAGGAGTGAGGGGGCTGGGGTCTTGGGGTGTGCTACACCTTTTGGGGGCAAAACACGATTGTAAGAGGGACTTTACCCAAAGCAGTGTAACATAGTTTCTTGTACCCTCAATGAATCCCCAACAATCAAAAAAAAATAATAATAAATAAAGACTTGCTTTCAAGCTACCATAAAAAAAAAATTAGGGCCCAGATCAGAGAGCACAAAATACCACCATTCTTTGCACTGATCATAAAACTGCTCCAGCCTGGTCCTGAACACTAAACAAAGCTTCCAGATTCAGGAATGTTAGGAAGCAGGGTAAGGAGGTGGAAAATGTAAGAGAGAGTGGTTAGCACAACAATCCCTTTGAGAGCAGGGTAGAAAAATATTAAAAAATAATATGGAAAAAGTGGTTACAATTAAACTATAGAGGCCTTAACAACTGTTTTATGACATTGAATATCATTTTAGGAGAAAAAGGGGAGCTGTGACAATTTCTGAGCAACATAATGACATGACTAGAAATCTGCATTAGGAATATTGATCTGGAATTAAGTTAAATGCACACATAAAGAGGAAGAGATGGTGACCAGGAGACCACTCCGAAGAACATTCCAGTGCCTCTGTCATGGTATGACGAAGGCCTGGATTGCACTCTGAGTGAGAAGCTAGTTCAGCACTGCACCCTGCTCGTAGCAAGTATTTAACAAAGCAATTCAGGTATTCATCTTTCTCTCTCTTTTTTTAATCAGCAAACCTCCCAAGAAGCCACTCTGCTTAAAAGAATGAAGCTCATTAGCTAATATTAAAAGCTTCCAATTCTGTCACAAAATAAGAATATGTGCTGATTTGTGTAACAACTGAGATAAAATCAGTGCTCTGTAAATTATTTAGAAAATGTTTTTGAGATAGTTCTCAGTATAAGAAAGATCAGTATTTTATATATCTATCATTTATTTTAGAAGTATATTTGCATGTGAAATCTTGACTTATTAATTAAAGGAACTACTTACTTATCTATAAAAAACTGAACAACACGTCATCCACTCCATCCACTCCATCATTTATTCATTCCACAACACTGGCTATGTTTCAGGGATTGTTCTAGATGCTAAAGTCTTAATAGTGAATCAAGACAACATTCTAGGTGGTGCCCATAGCTCGGTGGGTAGGGCGTTACCACATACACGAAGGCTGGTGGGTTTGAACTGGGCCTGGGCCAGCTAAAACAACAATGGTAACTGCAACAACAACAACAACAAAATAGCCAGGTGTTGTGGCAGGCACCTGTAGTCCTAGCTACTTGGGAGGCTGAGGCTGAGGCTGAAGCAGGAGAATCACTTAAGCCTAAGAGTTTGAGGTTGCTGTGAGCTGTGATACTATAGCACTCTACCCTGGGCAACAGCTTGAGACTCTGTTTCAAAGAAAAAAAAAAAAAAAAAGAAAACATTCTACAGTTTACATTCTGTTGAAAGTGACATAATCAACACAATAAATTGGTAATAGACATGGAATGTTATATAGCACTGAGTGTAAAGGTAGAAAAGTAAAGCAGGGAAGGCCAGGAATAGCCTCTCAGAGAAGGTAATGTTATTTGAGTAAAGAGAAGAAAGGGAAGGAGGTAGCCAGCTGTGTAAAGGGCATTCCGCCACGTATAGGGAACAAAATGTCCAGGATCCTTGAAGTGGGACTGTGTCTGATGCATCGGATGAGGGGATGAGGGGTAAGAGAGTTGGAGATAAGGTCAGAGAAGATTTAGGGAGGAGTGAGATTTGGGGAAAACGGAATTGTACAGGTCATTGTAAGAATTTTGTTTCTTCTTTATATGAAATGGAAAGCCACTGCTGGGTTTTGAGCAGAGAAGTGACATGATATAACTGATGTTTTAATAGGACCGTCACATGGCTGTGTTGAGAATGGACTAACGCAAGATGCGAATAGAAGCAAAAAGACCAGTTAGGAGACTGATTCGAACACCCAGAAGAGAGGAAAGACAAGTCTGGACTGAGGCGGTAGCAGCAGTGAGGGAAGAATTAGTTGGATCTTGATAGGTTTTGAAGCAGGAACTGACAACATATGCTGGTGGCTCAGATACGGTTCAGATGCGGTTGCTAGGAAAGGAGAGTCAGGGTTGCCACCCTGGCTTTACTCTGAGCAACTGGAAGGATGGAGTGGCCATGAATTGAGAATAAGAAAACTGTAAGAAAATCAGGTTTGACGTAAGGCAGAACTATTAAGAGTCCAACTTTGTGAATGGTGAATGTGAGGTAATTTATAACTACCAAATGTACATGTCAACTAGGCAGGTGGATCCTCTGGAGTTCAGGAATGAGATCTGTGCTGGAGACAAGTGTGAGAGCCACGAGCCTATACGCGGTATTGAAGGAGGCTGAATGAGATCACAGTGGGAGTGACTGAGGTGAGAAGTCCACTGTTGGAGCACACCAGCCTTTGCAGGTGGTTCAGGCAAGGAAGAACTAGCAAAAGAGCCTGAGAAGAAATAACCAGAGACAAAGAGGAACCAGCTGTGATGAGTTCTAGACGCCAAGTAAACAAGAAAAGTATTTCAAGAAGGGTTGGGTGAGGGCCAAGTATGTCGAAATGCTTCTCATAGGTCAAATAAAATGAAGCCTGAAGATTGGCCATCGGCATTAGGTCACTAATGACTCCTGTAGGGTAATTTCTGTGACATGTTGGAGCCAAGTGCTTCCATGGAGCAGATTCGAGGAAGAATGGGAAGAGAGAAACTGCAGGCATCTCTATAGAGGATTATGTTATAAAAAGAGGGGGAGAAAACTGGGATAGTGATGGAGGGGATGAATATGTGACTATGCACATTATATGTATACACACACACACACACATACAGCTTTTTAATTTAGATGGGGAAAAGAAGCACAAGCTTTCTGCTGACAGAATTGATCCTGGAGAAGAAGAAAAATTGTCAATGCAGGAGAGGCAGGAGAAAATTCTTGGGACAGTGCCCTTTACAACCTTAAGGAGGGAAAAGGGGTTGTGTTGTGAGGTGCGAGTGGAGGTGATGCTCCCTAGCATGACAAGAAAGTGTGGGTAAGTGAGAAGGCAGGGAGGATATAGGACCCAAGGGTGAGTTCAAGGGTGGATGTGATTGGAATGTGTAGAAGGTCTCTTTTGATCGATTCAATTCATTTAGGGCATTTAAAAAAGTAAACTATAGATCTGATCATATTCTTCCCCTGTAATTCAGTCGAGAGAAATTTAATTGTATTTTCAAAACGAGACAAAATGTATTCTTAAAAGTACAGAAAGCAAAGCGTTTCATAAGAAATACTTTTAGATCCATTTCAGTTGAAATGATTAGTCTTTTGTTTTCCCATTTGAGTTTCAATTGCAGATATTAAACTATCTGGGCCTGTCACATGAAAAAAAATTGTAATCCTTCAATCACTTTTTCAGTATCTTCTATTCAGCTTTCAAATCTTCTGGATCAATTTTGGCAAATGATATTTTTTTTTCTAGGAATTTGTCACTAATCAGCTGCATGTAATATCATTTGTACTGAAATAAAGATTCCTCCTCAATCAATTTTAATTTTTATTTCATTAATTCTTTCTTGGTCTCTCGTCACCTCTTTCTAGATTTTTTAAATGAGGACATGTTTGTGTTCAAACTTTTTTATTCAATAATAGGGGCACTTAAAGTTATAAATACAGGCCTGGTGTGGCGGGTTATGCCAGTCATTCCAGCACTTTTGGAGGATGAAATGGATTATTTGAGGCCAGGAGTTTAAGACCAGCCTGAGCAACATAATGATACCCCCATCTCTACAAAAACAAACAAAAATATCTATATGCATCGCATGTTCTTGTACTGAATACTGTAGCAATTGAACACAATGCTATTTGTGTGTCTAAATATATCTTAATACAGAAAAGATGTAGTAAAAGTACAGTATTATAATCTGATGGGACCACCATCCTTCATGCAGTCTGTCATTGACCAGAACCTTGTTACGTGGTACATGACTAGATTCCATTGAATATAGAATAAACTAGTTTTCAGTATTAAGCTTTCTTTTAAAAGTTATTATTGGGTGGTTTATAATATCAATTTGTTTTTCTTTTTGTTCTTGGAGTTATTTTTAATTTTTAAGTGATTAAGAATTATCCTTTTTCGTTATTGGTTTCTAATTCTATTAGAGGAAGTAGACTATAAAAGGTGTGCTTTTGTTTTAAAAAATGCATTGTGTTTTTGTGCTCAAATGCATAATTTGTTTTTGTAAATGTTCAACTGACAAAAGAAAATGATTTATGTTAGTTGTCACTTTAAATGAAACTTGCTGACTACGCTTTTCAAGTCTTCTTGGAGTACACATATTTAGATAGTCCTTATCAGGTTAGAAATATTCCACTTATCCTTTTTAGATGTATTTTAATATAAATATCTTAGCTCTGTATGTTCAGAAATGCCCCCCCCTTTTTGTTTCTTTAGAACTAAAGTTGTAATGCTGGCTTACAGTTTTGCAACCTGTATGTTTCCTATGACCTATGGTAAGATATTTAATAATCTTCTAAGATGATGTTTAAAAATTGATGGATGACAAAAATTAAAAATAAACAGCACATCTGCTAGGGCTATATTCCTGAAAGGCAGCAATCTGTTCAAGCTGAGGAAAGGCTACCTCTCTGGGCGGGGCATGACTTGGTGCCATTCCAGGGCAGGCAGCTGCCTCTGTGCCAAGTACAACCCTGTTCATTAATATGATTTGTTTGGTGATACAATTTGGGATCACTGTTTTAGATGCTCCTGATATTTAAATTAATTGTGATATTGTAGGAAAATTTCTTGGCATGGTTTTTAGGACAAATATCTAACACATGGAAGCAGAAATTCTTTTTTAAATAGCTAACCTTGAATTATGAAATAAACACTCTTCGGTACAAAATCAGGTCACTTATTATCATTTCAAGATATTTACATTGTTGGAACTGTTTCTTAAATCAATGAAATAGTACCTTAGTGAATCATTCAGGTCAGACATTTTTTTAAATGATATTCTCTGCTGTGTGTGGTAGTAGGCAATGATATCTGTTTGTTACCTTTTGGCTTATTTGAATTTTCTACTGTCAATTTTAATATAACATATAATTCTTTTTTTTTTTTTTTGTAGAGGCAGAATCTTCACTTTATCACCCTTGGTAGAGGGCCCATGGAGTCACAGCTCACAGCAACCTCCAACTCCTGAGCTTAGGTGATTCTCTTGCCTCCTCCTCCTGAGTAGCTGGGACTACAGGCGCCCGCCACAATGCCTGGCTATTTAATATGATATTTTGCAGTTTAGTAGAAAATCTTCTATTTTATTGACTTTTACAAATTTATTATAATTTATGTATATAATTTTATCAAGAAAAAATCTGTTTTCATGTTTTGCTCATTTTCTTATTGGTATTTTACTTTTTATTTTTAAATGAGATTTTAAGAGATTTGTCTGTTTTAATTATTTCTTTAGAAGAAATGGCCATTGGATTTATTGATTGCCATTACTTTGATGGCTTATCATATACACATGTGCGCGCGCGCGCGCACACACACACACACGCACATATAGCACTTTCCAAGAGTTTGTCAAATCCTGAAGTGCAGATTTTTATGCTACAGGAATAAACAAAATTTATTTCTCATTGGCAACAATGTGTTATTTGTAATGGGGCCTATTTTGATTATTAAAGATGTGTTTGAGCCTA
>CAUYON010061522.1:0-11269 GCA_963573935.1 Arctocebus calabarensis
GGGCGCCTGTAGTCCCAGCTACTTGGGAGGCGGAGGCAGGAGACTCGCTTGAGCCCAGGAATTGGAGGTTGCTGTGAGCTGCAATGCCATGGCACTCTATCCAGGGTGACAGCTTGAGGCTCTGTCTCAAAAAAAAAAAAAATAAATAAAAAGAAATAAAATGTAATTGAGGGTCTAGAATTTTATTTGCAAACCAGAGAGAAAGGGAGGGAGAGAAAAAAGAGGCATTGGGAAGGAAACAAGAGGAAGAGGAGGAAAAGCAGAATATATTTCAAGGATTGTAATAAGAGCCCCTGGAGAGAAAAAACCATTTCAAATTACAAGATCAGTTCCCTGTATTGCGGCCTGGCCACCTGACAGAGACACCCAGAAGAGATGGTGCTCAAGTAACCGGTGATGAGAAAAAACCTCTCCTACTTGACACTTTGTTCCATTCTCCTCTGTTCATTCCTTCAAGGTGGGGCATGGGGAGAGAGGTGCTATTCAGAGATAATTAATTCTCTGATCTTCAAAAGTGCATCAATCCTAAGTACCATGAGAAAAATAAAAGCAACCTGCAGCACAGAACTATGGCAGAGGGAAGACTCACCTGGCTGCACGGAGCAGGGTGTTTACGTACAGGACCTGCCTTGCAAGGCAGTGATGCATCTGAGCCCTTGGGAGATGGGTCCTTTCTGATCTTCCTAAAATGTTGGCTTCTTAAGGGGCTGCTCTAAAGCAAGGAGTAATGCTTCAAGAGCCAAAAGCAGAGGCAGCAGCAGCAGCTAGAGAGAGGCAGAAAAGCTAACCTGGAGAGCTTAGGGGACAATGGCAATCCTGGCTGAGAATGGGGATGGCATGGCCAACATCCCCATGTAACGCTCAAGGCCAGCCCTGAACATTAGCTGTGCTCATATAAATTTGTTTTATGCTGGAAACAGCATTTCTTAAATGCGTCTTTTCCATAAACCATATAATTTGCCTAGATGTAGCCCACAACTGGGCCATTTTCACGTGAGTGAAAATGTTAATGGTTCAGGAATTGAAAAGCAAATAGGAAATCACTAGGTAATTCAGAGTATCTGCCCAGTGATTCAAATTTTCTTTTCTAGGAATAGAACTTCCTATTTTATTTAATATATAGTAAATATTACATATAAAATAAACATTACATTACATATTATAGTACATATAATAAATAACATAAGTGATATATTAATGCAGCCATACTATGTATACTAAATAATAAAGATACAGTAAAAATATTTACTATATATTACAGCTATATACTATAATATTTTATTATACAGTATAATATATACTATAATATTTTATTATACAGTATAATATATAATAGTTTTTATGTATAGTAAAAAAAATGAAGGTTTTTCTTTCTGAAATGTTTTATTTAATGTAACATTATCATATTCGGATGTCCATAAAGTTTGTGTGCAATTTACAACATAAAACTATTTTAAATTGCACAGGAACCATGAGCCTTTACAAACACCTCTATAATATAATATATGGGTACGCTTGTCCATGAAATTGATGAAAACAGAGTTAACTTCTATAAACAAGTTAGCATTATCTCCCAAATTCATCAGCCTAGTTTTCTTAAGTAGAGCAGGTTCTTGGAGAGAGAATCTGGTAAATTTCAAATATGGAAGAAAACAGAAGTCTCATATAAAAGCGTTTATGAACAATTTCTGGTTCTTAGCATTCTCTGTCTTTCCTTTTAAAGACGACCAGGTCTTTATTATCACTCACCAAGGCAGCCATTCCCAGTCCTTAAATGATTTAGTGAAATCGAGAATTTGACATCTTGTTCATATAAAGATTCAGAAATACCAACAAGGTCTCATGTTGCCAGAGGCTAAAAAGATTTAAAAATGAATCCTACTCCAAAAAAATGTGCAATAACATAGCAATCTTAGGTCAGAAGCAGAAAAAAATACGCAGGCTAAAAATGAAAGAGCACAGAGATCAATTTTTAATAGACCAAAAGGGAAAAAAAGATGATTTACACAGATAAGAGTGTAAGATATTATACACTCTGAATTCAAAAAGACTGCTTTATACTTTAACTGCCTACAGTTTAGAGAGAAAGAAATCAAAGCTCTAAGGAAAATGGCCGCAGTCAACAGAAGAAACTGCAAAATTCGTATTTATTTAATGGCCCAGATATGACAAACATACCGGTGCTTAGGTGTGAAGACTTGCTGACCTCAGTGTGCGAATGACATGAGCTCCGGGCTTTGCCCACCAAGCCCCATCCCCTGGCAGCCCCCAGGCTATACCTCGCTAGTGATCTCGGAGATCCCTGGGCTTCACTGTGCCACCTCTGCCCTGTTCTGCACCTGCTCCTGCTCACATCTTTCACTCGCAGGGCTGCCTTTGAGAACCTCTGTGCTGTGCTGTTTGACCCAAGTGGCAAAGGCTGCTGGTGCTGCCAAGGGCACCGCCTCTCCCTCAGAACTGTGGACTCTTGAGGGGCCCCAGTAGCACCGAAGCAGAAATGAAACAGAACAGCCGGCTAGGGGTAGCCAGCACACACAAGCCTTAAAGCCTAGAGTGTCACCAGCCCTGGGGAGTCCTGGCTTCCACAACCCCAAAGCAGCCTTCTCACCCCACCCTCCAGATCGGGTAGGTTCCCCTGCTCACCCCCACCTTGTTCTCCTTTGAAGCATTTTGCACTGTCTGTTAATAGCGATCAGATGGAGAGTTAATGATACGATTTTTATATCATTCCTGTCTCTCTTCCCTAACACTTAGCACAATGCTTGGTGCCAATTAGGTGTCCAGTCGATATTTAGAGAACCAGTGAATGAATGTTTTTCCTACAGAAGAATCCCTAAGTTTTTGCAGCTGCGTGCTCTCTCCTAACAATAGCAACAATAGTAAAAGCAGTTTCTTCGTGCCCTGCCTCTTCTCCTAGTTCTTCACGTAATTCTTCTTTCGCTCTCCACTAAATGCCTAAGAAAAGGGCAATTTCGTTTTCTCCCCTTTACAGGTGGGTCAACTGAGGGACAGAGAGGCGAAGAATCTTGCCCACAGCCACCCAGGTGGTGAGTGGCAGACATGGGACACTGAACACCAGCAATCTCGTTCCTAAACTGGTGCTCTTCCCAACAGATCCCTCCTCGCAGGGAAATCCAAGCGGTCTGGAAGGGGTTCTAGCCCTCTCTTCTCTAACCTTATTCTGCTGCAAGGACCTTTACCAGAGGTAAACCAATCCAAAACAAACACGAATAGTAATAATCACAATAATTCCATCTCTTCCTCCCCTCTTGACGTTCCCCTTCCTTCCTTCCAAGTTTTATGAAGCAATCCTACCTACCATGTCTAGCCCATACCAGCCACCAGCATTCCAAAGCTAACTTGTTAATAATTTGTCCCTGTCCCAGAATCATAGTCTGGTGGGAAAAGCAGAGTGGCAGCCATACTAATGACTTAACCTAAGTAGGCAAAGCCCACTGGAAGCATCTGGTAAGCCTCAGGGCAGACAACACTGGCAGAAAAAAGCCAGAGGCTAGAGGAAACCGACTGAGTTCATTCAGCGAATTAGGACAAAATGTCTGGGCCTAAGTCAAACTGGCTCCTGTCTCCTAAGGCTGCAACCAAGAAGTGTGGTCGCTCACAGGTGGGGAATAAATAGCCGCCAGATGTTCCCAGGGAAGAAGTCAGAAGAAAGCCTCCCAATTGCCAGGTTTCAAGTAAACCTCATCAGGCTTTACAGAAAGGGCAGGAATAGCAAAGAACAAGTCACGTAAGCAAATAACCGAGTGGGAGAAAGAAAATATCATGCCAGGCAGCGTGATTTATCATTCTTTTGCAAGGAATGTTTTAAGGGCAAATGAAAGGTTCTGTCTTGATCTGGTATGTGTTCAGGGGCATCTGTTCTGTGCATCTTAAGAGAGGCCATATGATCCATGTCAGATGAATCTATCAGAGGAATGGAGAAAGCTGGAAATGCTTGATCCCCATCAGAGGTCACCCTGAAGCCTGGGAAACACTTCTCAGGGCTACTTCTGGAAGACCCCACTTCCCATCGAAGGGAAGCAGGATAATGCCTGGGAGCAAAGCCTTCAAAAATCACAAAGCTTGTTAGGCCTGCCTCTATAATTTACTAGCTGTGTGACCACAGATCAATTTTACAACCTTCTGAAAACTCAACTTCTTCTCCATGTAGTGGGAATGACAATACTCCCTCTTTTCTAGGTTTTTCTGTATTTAGATGAGCTTATGCCTATAAATAGATTTCCTGGTGTGTCAGATCTGTGACAATGCCAGTTGTCCTTGGTCATGGTGGTGATGGCGTTCAAGGAGGTGTCTATGGGATGACAAGGGGCTGGAGCTTTGCTATTTATTTCCACAGTTGCTGTCTCCATCTATTTCAGTAAGTGTAATAATTCACTATCACTAAAGATAATAATTAATATTCTGGGACCCTTTAGACATAAGTCCATTCCCAAACGCCACTTTATGTCAAAACTCCAGCCCATATATCTGTCTCTGGCAAGGTCCGTGGGAGTTACTTCCCATAATGTTGATTTAAAAGCTTTGGTGACCTGGCCCAAACATCTCCAATCTCTTCTTAATAAGGTTAGGCACTATATTTAAACCCTCACTGAATTAATTAATATTTTCTGCTTGTCAGGGTAAGGCATTGTTAAAGTTTTCTATCTGTAAGTCCACATAAAACCTTGGTTTTCAGCTCTGAGGCTGCTAACCAGGGAGGTTGGAGCTTTGTCTCTTGGGGTTTTGGGAACTCTATGGTCCTGTAAGGACTCACCAAGGCAGGGATGCTGTGTCTGTGCTGCTGGGTGGGTATGTGAGGGTAGAGTACCATTGAGGCCCCTACCAGGGGTGCCCGTAGCGTTGCTGTCACCCAACACAAGCAGGAAGTACTAGGATGAGCTGCAGAGGCCACTGGCCAGGTGGTACCATCAAATCCCATCTACATCATTGCCGCTGAAATCACTTGAACCCAAACCAGAGTGACAGGAAGGAGAAAAACAAGAAGAAGCCAGATTTGAGCAAAGATATCACAAAGGGGAAGTGGATAAACATTTCAGAGAATTCAATCTCATGCCTCCCTAAGCAAGGAAGTAGGAAATTTCTTAATGAGCAAAAGCTATCAACATTCGCCTTAAATTTGACACTCTCAACACGACTCGGGGTATTTGGCATGGACCGCACTTCCTGTCACCATCTATTTTGGAGTCATAAGATGATTCTGAGTCAAAAACTAACTGAAAGCCTATTTCTCTGCTGTCATTAAATTATCCCCCCCATCTCAGTAGCGCTTGGGCCTCGTCCAAGAGCTGCATGTGAAACAGGCAGAGATGACTGGGTTTGCAAAAGGAAGGTGCCTGCTTCAGCAGGGATGAGTGAAGGCATACATTTTCCCAAAGGATTCGGAGTAAATTCCCAGAAGCTAGGGATGGCCTTTGCGTTATTAGACAGACTGTCTTCCCACTTCAACCTCCTTTCAGGGTTTGGTCTGAGTGTCCACATGCCAGTGGCAAAACAAAGCCATCTGATTGTTTCTGCAAATGCCAGCGGTCCTCTTGTGGATCACTGGGGCCTGAAGCCCAGTGAAGAGAGACAGCAACTTTCCCCTCGTTCGGATGCCTTCCCTAACCCAGCACCCCAGGAAGCTGTGAGTTCCACGAGGGCTAAATGCTCAGCACCAGGAGAGTTCTGGCACAGAGGAAGCCCCCAATAAAAGGTTGATGATTGCTCGAATCATCAGACCTGCCCCAAGCCCCTTATTAAATTTGATTTCTTCAACTTCATTAATTTATGGCCACATTTTTTTTAGAGGCAGGTAAGTTCACACTCACAGCCACATTTTTCATGAAATGCTACCAGCACGACCCCATGCTTTTGCGACACTGTATTTATACCATTTTTAAAAATTGTTATTTATTTTTAGTTTTAGTTTTTTCAATGAAAATGAGATTTATTTCAAACTCCTCTCCTTCCCCAGCTGTGTATTTATTTTTTTTGAGACAGAGTCTCACTTTGTCACTTTCGGTAGAGTGCTATAGTGTCATAGCTCACAGCAACCTCCATCTCCTGTGCTTAGGCGATTCTCTTGCCTCAGTCTCCCCAATAACTGGGACTACAGGCACTAGCCACAATGCCCAGCTATTTTTTTGTTGCAGTTTGGCTGGGGCCAGGTTTGAACCCACCACCCTCGGTATATGGGACCAATGCCCTACTCACTGAACCATAGGCGCTGCCCTATTTGTACCATTTCTTCACTAAATTATGTTATTCCTTTCTACTGCCCTTTAGACTTCTCAAGAGGGAGAGAGGGAAGACTTGGTTGCTTTTTTAATCATTGCCACAACGGTGTCTAGGATAATTGAGAGCATGTTGAGAGTGTCCAGTCAATACTCCTTACATAAAGTCTCATGAAGCCTACACTTACAGAGAGAAGCATCTCAACTGACATTTATCAATTCTAAATCTTCGGGGGAGGGGGCAAAGGTTGTTTCAGGGGTTTTTTGGTCATGAATCAGAACTAGATTATGCAATTTGCAGGAGACAAACAACATTTCAGTGCTTGCCTTCACATCCCATCATGCTCTGCTTTCTTTCATGCTAATTTTGCTGTCAGAGGTCTGGGAGGGGTAGTGAAACACCTTAATTATGTCTCCTTTGCAAAACATTTAAAACACAAGCCAGATTTTTTAAGCAGGTGCTTTTTATTCAGGTGTTCTTTTCTCTGTCGCTTTTTCTTTTTTTTTTTAAGGGCTGCCATTTTCTCTTTAAAAATAAGTCTAGAGTACTGCGGTCTTATGGTACAAGAAAGCATTGCATCTTCCTTCCACATTCTGCAAATATTTGTTGAGTTCCCGTCCTTCTAGGGTGGCAGGACCCCATTCCAGGAACTAATGAGAGAGATGAAAAGACTAAGTGGTTGTTCTCGTTGAACTTAAATTCCCATTAAATTCTTATTTGCCATGAACAAACAAGAAATGTCAAGGAGTTAGCCTATGGCCCCGAGGGAAGAATGTTCCAGGTAGAGGAGTGGCTGTCCCAAGTCCAAGCTGGGAACAGGCTTGGCTGGTCCGGGCATCAGAAGGCCATCTTCTTCCTCTCTGGGTGTCTGCTGACCTGCAGGTTGTCATGAAGCAACTCCTAGGGTTGCTTCCTCCTAGAGCTGACCCCACCCAGATCTCTATCCCCAGGTCTTGCTCTCTCCATGTTTGCAGGAAATCTTGCCTCCACCAAAGGCATCCTGAGAAGAAACATGGAACATATTCACATAGCCAAGCTATTAAGCATCTATGTTTTGGTACAACATTGAGCATAGGCCAAATTTGTTATCCTCCTCAGACCTTTTATAATCCCACATCTGTCTGTTCCTGGTACCCTGATACTGGAATCATCATCTTCCTTATTCCCTATGTGTTGTTCACACACACACACACACACACACACACACACATGAGTTTAGAAGGACATTTTTTGGGGGGGGATTCTGTTAAATGACTTATTTATGGTTCGTGATTTACACAATAGGTCCCAGAACCCCTTATCCTTGCATAATGTGTGCACATGCACACGCTTATATTATTTTACATTATATTAAATTAACCTTTTATGACTAATCAGTCCAACCAAAAGGTTTTGTTTGTTTTTTTTATAATTTTATTGAATCATAATTGTGTACATTGGTGCAATCGTAGGGCACAATGTGCTTCATATACAATCAGAGATATTTTGATCGTACTGTTTCAGATAGCCTTCATGGCATTTTCTTGATCACTATATAAAGACATTAATACTCTACATTTAACAAGTTTCACCAGTACCCTGCTAAGATGCACCGTAGGTGTGTTCCCACTAATTGCCCTCCCTCCACCCATCCTCCCCCCTCTCCTTCCCTCCCTTTCCCCTTTCCCTGTATTCTTGTCAACCAAAAGGTTTTTTCCCCTAAGTGAATGTCCATGGGAATCAGTAGGTCTGTGGCCCCAAAGGGCAGCAGAATTAATGTGCACTCTGCATCCCTCTGCCCCACAGGACTCTGAGCCTGAGCACCCCCTCCCACAGAGCACAAGGGCCACCAGAGTTTAGTATTATTCTGAGTTTAGTCCTTAAGAGGTCAAGTTTTCTTCTCACCATTTACACTTTCCTCACAAAAGCCTATAGAGGTGTTTTTAAAAAAATTTTCTTTTAAACAAAGAGCTCTTCAATCCTTATCAAAGCAAGAAATAGTAATGGTGATTTCCCAAGTTTTCTCATTGAATCCATCCTATGAGACAAGTGTTGCCCTTGCTTTATAGAAAAGGAGACTGCAGCTCAGGGAGGGAAGACAGAGACGCCTCTGGTCCCACCGCTGACGGCTGAGCATCGGAGTTGGGATTGGAATGGAAATCTAACGCCGAGGTCCCCTTCTTTTTGTTTCAGGATGTGACACAAGCTTCCTGAACAGCCTCGTCCCAGGGCATGAGATAAGGTTTGATTATTGATTGGTTGGGGGGGATTCTATTTACTCTGAAGTTCCTGTAATTTGGATCTTAGGAAATTTCTTGACTCAGTAAACATAAACAATAGGCAGAAAGAGAGAGTAGGGAAATAGGGTGGACACCGAGAGGGGTGGACAAGAGGAAAGAAAAAGAAAAGGAAAACTCACATTTATGGAGGTCCTGCTAGATCCCGGATACCATGCGGAGCTCTTTACTTACAGGGGACCCCCTTATAATTCCCCATTCCTAAGCTTTGAACTCTTCATTTTAGTTATGCTGATTACCCAGCAATCTAAGAACTGCTACTCCATGCAAAGTTCCCAGATACTAACTTGAAACAAACAGCAACTCAATGATAAACAGATTTTTTTAATGCCAGAGATTAAGACTCTTGGCAGAGTAGACTTGCTGCTCTTGGGCACCTCTCTGTGGCCACCTGAAAAGACACAGATGGAAATGTGGGACTTTGAAGCAACCATTAAAATATGGAAGACATTATGCCTAGGGAAAAAAAGCCACAGAAGGGAAAAGGTGGGAAGGGGTGAGAGATGAAAAACTCCTCATCAGGTGCAATAAACACTGTTTAGGTCATGAGCAACTAAAACCCAGACACCGCCACTATGCAATTAATACATGTAAGTAAAAATCGCTTGTACCCCTAAAGTGATCAAAAAACAAAAAGAAAAACAATCGCTCACTTTCAATATGATTACATTTTCGGCAGAAGAACAAATAGTACAAGTTGATTAGCATTATCTCAGCAACAAAGAGGTAGGTTTACTTGGAGGCAACTTCCAAGGGAAAAAAAATTGAAGCTGACTTATATTTAGCTCTTCATTACTCTCCAGAGTATCAGAGAATCAGGAAAAAGTGTAGGAAGAGACTTGGTCAAGGGTCACCCTAGTGACCGCTGATTTTAGAACAGCTTCCTGCTTTTTGCCTTCCCAGAATGCCATATGCCGGGAATCATGCCGCAATTTTAGGTTGAATTCTTTCACTTAGGGATATGCATTTGAGTTCTTTCTGTATGTCTTCACGGCTTAGTGGCTCATTTCCTTTTAGCCCGGAATGATGTCTTATCGTCTGGATTTACCGCAGTTATTTACCCTGTTGCTTTTTAAAGACACCTTTGGGCCTTTCATCACAGCTGCTGAGTTTTCTTGTGGCTCTTTACCCTGCTTGGGGTTTTGTAGATTTAATGCAATGATTAGAGGCTCTTAATCTGAGGTTCTTTTTTTTTTTTCTTTTTTTGTTTTGTTTTGTTTGTTTTTGCAGTTTTTGACTGGGTCTGGGTTTGAACCCGCCACATCTGGCATATGGTGCCTGCGCCCTACTCCTTTGAGCCACAGGCGCTGCTAATCTGAGGTTCTTAATCTGAACTCTCTGCTGTGACCTGAGTTCTATAATTTGTTTCTTTGGAAAGCCATTTAATCTCTCTGTGCTTCAATGTCTCAACTTCTAAAAGGAAGGGTAAGTAAAGTTACCATTTTCATTATAAGGCTGTGATATTAAATAAAATAGTGCCTGTAGTGTACTTAGCACAAGGCCTGGCTCAGTCCCTCTCAGCCTGTCCGTAGGAGGCTAAAAAAAACTGTTTAACTGATTTTCTTCCAAACTCCAAGTGATATGACTCCAAGATTTCTGAAAGTCATTACATGTGTCTTCGGTGTTTTTACATATAAATAAAGAATTTATAAAAAAAAAATTACCGTCACCTAGCAACATCACAAGAATACAGAACAATGAACCTGTTTTGTTATTCAAAACAAAAATGTTTTATGGGTTTAAGAAGAAATTTCCATGTCCGGGCAATGCTAATAATAAGAATTAATTCATAGTTAAGTAAAGAGTTAACCTGAATAGATGCCATAATTTTCAAGACTTACGTTGTGCTTTAGAAACCAAGTATAACTTATTTCTGGGTCTCCTTCACGTGGCCCAGGTGTTCACGTCAAATCAGTTATGAGAAAATGTCATTTAGGCCACATTAACATCTCCCACTGGAGCTCTGATAGAAGCCACTCCCAGAAGAATAGCAGCCTACCATCTTTGCAGCTGAAAAGTCTCCTCTAAATGTGTCTGAGCAAGTGCATTCAATAGCATCGTTAGCAATTAAATAGCTTTAGAGAAGTATTCTGTAAGTGACATGCAACTTCAAGACTGTGGATCGACCCAATTAAAATATCAGAGGCAGGTGGATCACTTGAGTTCAAGAGTTTGGGACAGACTGAGCAAGAGTGAGACTCCAACTCCACTAAAAACAGAAAAACTGGCCAGGCATAGTGGCCCAGGCCTATAGTCCCAGCTACTCAGAGGCTGAGGATTGTTCAAGCCCAAGAGTCTGAGGTTGCTGTGAGCTATGATGATGCCATAGCACTCAACCCAAAGTAACAGAGCGAGACTCTGTCTCAAGAATAGGATAGCATAAAATAAAAATTAAATTAAATTAAAAATAATAAAATATCAGCCGTAAAACATTTGCTATTCTCTTTGACAGAAAATGCAGAACTGAATAATAATTGACTAATTGGTTGGGGATGGTTATAAAAATTAAATTCTGGGCGGCTCCTGTGGCTCAGCGAGTAGGGCGCCGGCCCCATATATCGAAGGTGGCGGGTTCAAGCCCGGCCTCGGCCAAACTGCAAAACAAAAAAAAATAGCCAGGTGCTGTGGTGGGCGCCTGTAGTCCCAGCTACTAGGGAGGCTGAGGCAAGAGAATCGCTTAAGCCCAAGAGCTGGAGGTTGCTGTGAGCAGTGTGATGCCACGGCACTCTACCCAGGGGGATAAAGTGAGATTCTGTCTC